>VUQR01023349.1:0-11690 GCA_015108515.1 Hemichromis elongatus | reverse complement strand
TTTTAATACACACGTAGGTGGAAACATGGCAAATAAAATTGTGTGTGGTGATATAAAGTGCAATGTGAGGGCATTTAGGCTGAGTGAGCCCTGTTCTTCTTCATGTACTCAGTCAACGATGTTACTCAGATTGACTATCACAGAGCTAAATATGTGTGGGTTTTTTTTCTTTTTGCATGGATGCATTCGTGTGCGTGTTGTGTATGCACATCTCTGTGACCCATTCTGTTTCCTGATGCCTGGAGTTACAGGGGATGAGTATGCGGGGATGCATCAGGGTGCACTGGATAATCTGCATGGAGCTTTAAAGATCCACGCTCCCCTTTTTCCACCCCTGTGTGCTTTTTGTTAAAGGAGATGTGTGTGTTTTTTTTTTAAAATGTAACTTTATAAGAGCCTCATAAAGAAAACTAGAAAAAAAAGGCAAAAAGAGAAACTCTTACAAGAAAAGTGCCAAAGCAAACTGACATTCTCAGAACCAAAAGTTCTCTTTCATCTTACCAGCTTGGCAATGATTATCTAAGTGTATTAACCTCGTAGGCAAGGCAGACTCGTATTTCTGTTTTATATTTTAATGAGAGTCCAGCTTCCTATCAGCCAGAGTTATTCTACACTTGATGAGAGTCTTAAAAGGATTGTTGCGTCGTATCAATGGCATGTGTGAAGACCCTGCCGCTGGATGTTTCTCCACATCAGATGAGGACATTTTGAGGGTTCATAGATGACCTTTTACCATAAGGATTTGGGGATAAATGCAAACAAGTGTTTTTATATGATGATGGCAATTGAAAATTGAGCTTCAGAGCATCAAACTTGAGTCAACATCATATATTAGTTGGGACTGAGGGTGTGCAGACTGGATGGAATATATCTAAATATCCCATATTTATATACATCAAAGTCCTTGGGATGTGGCTGGGTCGTGTGTTTTGCTGCTGAGATGCTTCATGCTAGCAGTGTCAATTTTTTGAGTCCTGTGTACTAGCATGATAGACACCTCAGTCACTTACAACAGGATCTCTACCAGATGAGTGAGCTTCAGAACTCGGTTACTAGTACATTACATTTCTCTACAGTTGATATAATAGAGGGTATGAAAAAGATGAGCAGGGTGAAGTGTGAGCTGAGCACGGAGGTGCAGAAGTGTGACAAGATATTTAAGGTTTTGCACTGATCAGAAAGCTTCTGTCTTTTTTGAGGAATTCTGGTCTTTGTGGTCAGTTCTCTTATCCAAGTTCTCAAAGAGTGCTCTGTCCAAGGTTTGTGGCACTTGGAGGATGCAAAAGTCCACACCCCTACCATTTCTGTATTCATCTCTGTCACACATTTCTTGTCATCTCAATTCCACTCATCTGTTTCTCTATTTAGCAGGATGCACATGGATTTATGCTCCGAACTGAAACGTTTCCTTGTATGTAAGTTGTGTTTGTGAACGCACCAGTCAAACAGAAGAGTGTGTGTGTCGATGATGAGAACCCCGCTGCCGTCAAAAAACTTGTTGCTCTGAATGATACGTTTGGTGTCTGGCGTCCTCCTTCTTTACTTCTCCGTATTTCATCTCCCTCTCTCTCCTCTACCTCCCCTTTCCTTTCCTCTCTTGGATTTTACATCACGCTGCATTTGCCCTTCAGTCTCTCGGCACGGGATTGCTTCCCAGAGCGCTTGCCGTCGATGTTGAGGCTCATGTTCCTCTTCTTGTCCAGGTTGAGAAGCTCTTGAAAGAGCTCGGTTACGTTGTGGTTGGTCTT
Organism: Hemichromis elongatus; assembly: GCA_015108515.1. NCBI lineage: Eukaryota > Metazoa > Chordata > Actinopteri > Cichliformes > Cichlidae > Hemichromis > Hemichromis elongatus. Next base: position 9,942 of record VUQR01023349.1, on the reverse strand, counting down.
AGCTGATGTCTCCATGAAGGCGCACTTCCACTGGTTGGCCTGGGCTTCCCCGTCCTTGGTTTCCACCTCTCGCTGGGTCTCATCACTCTTGTTTCCCACAAGCATGATTGGGATAGCCTCAACATTGCCCTTTATGGCCAGGACCTGCAAAGGCAAGCAAATGGATTTGTTATTTTCTGGGAAATTTGCCTCTAATTTTAGCACCAAAAAAGAATACATCATTAAAAATGAAAGTGCTTGTGGTTTGAGACATCATCAGTGACAGAGTTGAGGAACTAGTGCAATAGGGATTAACCCAGATAGCATCATTAGTTTTGCTCTTTACATTTACTACAATGTAGAAAAAAATCATCAGCATGTTTCAGTATATCTAAAAGCCCACAAACACTCCTCACCTGTTGGTAAATGGGTTTGAGTTCCTCCAGGGATTGTCTGCTTGTGATCGAGTAGACCAGGATGAAGGCGTGGCCTTTAGAGATGGAAAGGCGCTGCATGGCAGGGAACTGGTGACTGCCTGTTGTGTCTGTGATCTGGAGGGTGCACACGCTCTTGTCACAGCTGATCACCTGGCGATAGGTGTCCTCCACTGTGGGGATGTAGGTGTCCCTGAAAGTGCCTTTCACAAAGCGCAGAACCAGGGAGCTCTTCCCCACTCCCCCAGCACCGAACACCACCACACGATAGTCGTTGCTCTGTTCTGGCATTCTGTCCCCTCGGGTTTAAGATAGTCTTACACCTAGATTAAAGAAGGGAGCATACGATTGTACGATTGTAACAGAAAATCCGGAGCATTTGTTTAATGAATCAGAATCAGAAAGGAGGAATATATGCTGGCAGAACTTAACCTCAGGCCAGTGGGTTTTAAAACACTCCATCTCTCGTGGTCTGACTATGAGCCAGAGTACAAATTAGAGAAGATGAGTTTGGTGATGATCCAAGTGTTTCACCTCATGCAGACATTTCGCTAATCAATACACTTCACATAGTCACAGTTCCTGAGTTTCAGCCCCAAAACCAATCCTGCATTTTCTAATTAATCATCAAGTCAAAAAAGGAACTTCAAAGAACAAAAGTACATAAAAACACAATGCGTGGCTAACACCGATCACTGTGCTTTCCATTGATATGGATCCAAACAGATCTACCTTACAAATAAAGCGCCTCGGGGTGACTGTTGTTGTGCTTTGGTGCTGTATAAATACAAGGGAATCAAATTAAAAGTAAAAAGATGAAAACCAGTCGTGTGTGAAGGGTAAACACAGGAATCTATTTGAGAAAATAGATGGACTATTGGACTTGAATTCACCAGTTGGCTAAAAACATCACAAAGTCAAACTGATTTTACTCCAATCCGGCTTCAGTGTTACACCTGTCAGGGTTACATTTGCAGCTTTGCTGCTGCAAGTATCCAGTGCTTGTTAGCATGTTTTTATGGTATTAAAAATTGAAGAGTCCAGGTTTAATGTTTCTTTTACAAAATAACACAAGCTCAGGGCTTTAAAGAAAGTGTTGCGTTGCATAATTCACAGCAGATTTCATCCTCAGTCGTGACAAACTAAAAATGCCAAATCCACACTGTGTGATATCAAATTATATATATCAGGTAATAAAGATAACTTGCAAATGAACACAACTAACTGAAAAAGCCCAAATTGTAGTAAGCAGCTGTGAAAGACTACAATTAATCACTGCTAACATTACCTGCTGCAGCTCATGCATATGCATCTAAACAATGTCCTCGCACAGAATCTACTGCTTTCTTTGTAAGGGCTTGTGTTGTCTGCACATGATTGCACGTCGTATCTGTTGAATTATTTATCCGCTTTGGTGCTAAACGTGCTTTAATGTTCCGTAATAAGATATTCTATCAGCTATGATCATGCTGCTCTTTAAGCTGCAGTCATAATGAAAACAGTAAATCGACATCAATACCATATGGAATAAGTGGATTTCTGTCATGCTTGCACTGCAGGAACCCACTATTGATGGCGGAGTGCCTGTAATTGCTTTGCCGGGTGCTAGATAATATCAGTCCAGAAGTTCAAAATAAATGGGGATTTAGGGAGTGCCTCTTGAGATTTATAGTCAGTCTCTCAGCTGTAAGCATGTTTGACGTATAAGACTGCTTTATATCTTGCTGGGCACAACACCACAGTTTAATTTTCAGGTGAGCTTGTGGCTACTGTTTTACTCGGGTCTGGAAGAAGCAGAACATCTTCCCTAATGGCTCTCTTGATGCTTTAGAAGGGCGATAAACTTGAAACTGCATTTTTTAGATAAAAGAGTGTATGACTGAAGCTTAACCTCTTGGGGCTCCCAGCCTGTCGTATATTTCTTTCAGATAGCAGCTGCGGTAATGAAAACATGGGCAGTGAGGGTCATGTTAACCTTTACAACTCTTAAGTGCAACATAACTACAAGGCGCTGCTGTAAAATTGCCAGAAACAATCGTCTACAGTGCCTTACTCTTAGCTTTAATAAGGCAGTCAGTGATTAAAAAAAAAGGGTAACACTTTAAAAATTGCCATGTAGCTGTCAAAGCTGCAGTGATTTTTGCTTCACCTGCTTAATAACAGACATACACATATGCATGAATGATGCTTCAACATAGTTATAAAAGCCAACTCTTACGTGAATTTGTTTTGACCTTCTTGGATGTAATTCGGCATCTAAAGAGGTTTAATTGTTTATTACAGTTAATTCTTGAGACAATGCTGCAGTCTATAAAGCTGCTACACTTAATATTTTTCCTACTGGTGGTTAAAATGGCTTTTATGGTTTATATCAAAGTTGTGATAAATCCACGTAGAATTATCACAAAACTCCACAGTCCATCTCATCTCTGCAAAGCATTTTAGCATCTTCATCTATCTTTAATTCATTATGTAAAACTGGCATGAGTGTTGCAGTATACTGTGCCTTCCTGCTTTAATCTGTGCGGTATATGGTGGCAGCAGGCACCAAATGGCAGACTGACAATGTTCGCGCCTAGCTGGTGAACACACTGGAGCATTTAGCTCCCGAGGGAATCTGGTATTTCCCTCTGGAGCTGGTAGAGACCAAAACCAAAACAGTATAAAATTTTTGACTTGCATTTTGCTTTGCTTTGTTTTCATTTTGTGTTGCTGCTTCCAAAAGGCCCAAAACAGAAAACATCCCAGAAACAAGCCAACAGTTTAACTCAACACTTTACATAGATGCTAATCTTACAGTGTATCAGAAATGTCATCAACATCGCTCACCGTTCAAATACAGAACCAACGAGTCATCTGCAAACTGTGGAATGATCATTAAAGTATACAGCTTGGTTAGTGTAGCAGTGTTTCTAGAGCTCAGCAATGTGAAGAGTATTGTCTTATTATTACAGGTAGAAATTATGGTGACTGCTTCAAAAATTGGACCCAAAGTACTAGTTTCTGGTAATAAACAAGATCTAGTTTAAATGAAATACTTCAGCAAACCCCATCACAAAAGTCCACAAAGATCCACACTCAGCCACCTATCTAGACAAAGCCATAGAGAATGGTATGATTCCTTTGTTTTAAAGCTGATATATCTGTGCATCTGATACATACACCCTCTAATCTACTCTTAAATTTTCTTTGTACTATTCTGCAACTTTGGTCTTTCTTTGAGCTGCTACCTAAACTTCCCCTTGCTGCTCTCTCCCTCCTCAGGTCTCCACGCTGTTTGATCAATAAACTAAACCGGTTGGTTGGGGCCCCATCTCTGTGGTCCCCGTCAGTCTGTTGTCCTGCCTCAGTTGGTGTCTGTTTGGTTTCTTTGGATGTGGATTTTAGCTCTCTGACAAAGATCCTGTTCATCAAAACCTCCCCCCATCTTTCACCTGAGCTATAATTAGCTCCCTCCCTCCCTCTGTCAGCAACTATAACTGCACACACAGGTGCAACCTCACAGTGGCACACATACTGTACTTCCGCTCCTTCACCATTTGTCCTTGATACCAGGCCTTTGAGATTTATGACACTCTTCTCAAATGCAAGCTGTCTCTCTCCTTTCCCCCCATCCTCTTCTCTGGTTTTATTTGAAATGAGAGGACTGCAGTTCCTTAATGAATTAATGGTATACTATAAATGCATCTGCGTCAGTGGAGCCAAACTCCATTAGCAGATAGCATTTGGCACAGACCAAGGAGGCCTCTGCTCTTCTCCGCCAGAAAATAGCTGCAACGCAGCCTTCTCCACTCGTTTATTTCACAGAGCGAGCAAGGAAATGTCACCTTTAACAAAAATATGCACATAATTTCCCTCAAGAGAGCCACTTACGCAGCGGCACAAAGGAAGCGCATTAACCAACATCAAACACAATGCCATTCAACAGATCAAGAGCGTGATTAAATAGACACCCACAAAGCGGTCCCATGGTATCTTGTAGAGAAAGGATTTTAATCAGGCTGTGCATAGTGGAATGCTGAGAATACACAGCTATTTGGCAATGAATGTTTTACAGGATCAACAGATTATCAGCCTGAAATATTTTGTCTTTTTCTGGCCACAGTGAAACCTACACAAAGTTTCTTAAGCTGTCAGCCTGTCAGTTTCTGTATGAATGTGTGTGTGTGTCATGTGTGTCTGCCTCTGTGCAGTCAAGCAGAAGATTCCCTATTCTAGGTGCACACATCAGCTCAGGTCTTTTCAAAAGTGTGTATGTGTGTGTTTTACCACGGGATTTAATCTGTGCTCTTGGCAAGGCAATTTTTAGACACGGGCGTTTTCATTAGGTTTGAGCAGACAGTAGAGGTTCGATTTATAAACTTTGATTCAGTCTTGCACATTCAGGCACGCCGTCGCCGCTTCTGCTTCGCCACACTCACACCTGCTAAAACACACACATGGAAAGCCTGCAGAATGTGTTTATCTTAGAGTCTCTGTTGGATTTCATTTACAGCTCATGAATGTGAAAACTCATCTCCATAAGTTTTCTAAAAAAAAGACTGATGAAGCTGCATATTTTTGTCACCTTCACTGTATGTGTGTGCCTCTGTTGGAGCATGGTGATGCACAGACAGCGCATCCATAGAGGTATGGTGCTTTGCACAGAATAAAAAATATACAGTTTTTTCTATTTACTTTCTATATCTTTCTATATCCACTGACACAGTCACCTTTCCTTACAGTGAATCTAAACATTTATTATTCTGATTCTGTTGGATGAAAAAAGGCCACTTTAGTTAGATGACAGTGCAATTTTGTAGTTAGGGGACTACGTTGGAGGATTCTGATATTAGCTGTTGAGAGATTGATGAAAATAATAATTTCTTAGGGTAAGCTACAGCCAGCAGCTAGTTTGCTCATGACAAAGACTGAAAATGAGAGAAAACAGTTAGCCTGACTCCATCTATGTGTGGAGAGTTATTCAGCTGAGCCAAGAAAAAAGGCTTACGTAGTTTTTGTACAATTTACGCAAACATAGTAAATTTTGTGACCTCTGGCAAAAGCCAGGCTAGCAGATTCTCTCTGCTTGTAGGCTTTGTCCTAAATGAACTGCCTCCTGGCTCCAGCTTTGTATTCAATGGACACTTATAAGTTTGGCATTAATGTTCTCATCTAGTTCTTGTCAGGAAAGTAAGTAAGTAGTTCCCAGTGTGCCAATTTTTTCAAAGTGCTTGGTTGTAAAAAAAACTTTTAATGTCCAAGTGAAAATTTGTTTTAACCCTGTAAAGCCTGAACCATGAAATTATTGCCAGAAAATTCTGTTTAAAACCCCCCAAAACAACAAGAAAACTTCACAGTTTATCGAACCGTCTGATATCTTAATTTGTCTGAATTTAAATTTGTGTTGATTTTGCTACATCTGGCACTTGTGTGATTTATTGCTTAAAAATGTATAGCGCAATTTATACATAATTTTCAGCGGGGGTGAAAGCATGCTGATGCATCAAAAAAACTCACAAAAACTCATGTATCTCATATGATACAGGTGGTAATTGATAAGGTTCAATTTAGGCCCAATGTAAATGATTTATGTATCATAAAATGCCTGTGGTTATCATTGAAGCTATGTGTGTGACTACAGGTATCATCCCTGTCAGTCTACACTGTGACTGGGCAGACAGGACCGTTCGTGCATGGAGTGTGTGTGCCACACTGTCCAAGAGATTGAACGCCCCATGGTCTTGGCTTAGTAGCTAATCATTGAGCTTAACCTCCTCTGTGTTTGTGGCCAGCTCTGCATTGACCCAATTCCCAGGACTTAAGTTACCACCAGTCTCTGTATAAGACTACATGTACCGTAAGGCCCTCTGATATCCCTGCAGCATCCCTTTGATTCAGTGTGAACTGACACTAACATAGAGCCATGGAAACATCATCTCAGCCACAAAACTGGAAAGGTCTGTCTGTGTGCAGTTCAAATAGGATTAATCAAAGCACCCAAATTTGTCACCTTGGCATAAGTTCATCGAGTTGGTGTGCACTGTACAGACCTGTTCAGAGTGAGTAGGAAAGAAAAAAAAAGCTCAAATGCATAATTACTGACCAACATGACTCCTTTAACTATCCAAAGTTAAAATATCATTAAAAGAGGTGATTAAAATAACCCTAAATTTTGCAGAAACATTTAAAATACAAGAAATGAAAAAGAGTTTTAAGAAAATAAAAATACATTTCCATGGTCTGGATTATTGCACATAGCAGTTTTATGGTGATAGCTTCACACATAAGCCAAAGAGCTTTGCATTTTGGTAGATTATAAGCGTTTATTTAAGCTGTCAAACTACTATGACTGATTTGGTAATAGTTGTAAATAACAAACACCCCTCTTCTTGCAGTTTCTCCTTAATATATCTAATTGTGCACTCTTAAAGAATTTAAGAGGACAATGTTTCCCCCTCAGGAAGATTGATTCCTGAGCGGTAACCAGCATTTGTAATGTTAATCATGCTGTTGCTATGCAGCACTTTTACACAGGACTGTGTGTAACATTTCTGTGTAATTAGTCTAGAGTGTTTACTAGCGCTGAGTATTAGTGTGACCGGGGAACCCATGGATTGCTCCGTCTGGCCTCTCTGTAAAACCCTGTTAATACATCAGCCTGGCAATCTGGGAGATACACAGGCACCTGGCTAATCGCACACCAATTCAGCCGAGTAAAAGTAAAGAAACTGAGATTCTGACTCTGTGACAAAACACTTAAGCTTGTTTTAAAAGCTGCCATAATGTGCACAGGTTTATGTTTTTCAAGATAGACTATTTTTAGACACAGTAAATGTCCTGACCTGACTGAAGCACTAACTGCAGAACGGTGGAGTGTGCTGCAGAATCCTGCCTGCAGTGACAGATGGTGACAGGGTTGGTAGTTTTGGATTGGCTCCATTGGTTTCTACTGGTAAGATCAACCAAAAATAGTATTTTTTCCTCCCTTTTCTTTCTCTTTTTTATAAGTAGTTGATCCAGGTTTGATAACAACGCAGATGGTTAAAGGAGGGAGCAACACAGGCGTTCTAGTCCAGACTGCTTGTGATGCTCACATGACGCAGTTGGGATTATAGGAAACTGACCTTTAACCTTTCCTCATCTAATACCTGAAAATGTAGGAGAATATATGTTTTTAGGAGACATGAAGATGGATGGGATTGAAAGATATCTGAGCAAAAAATTAATTAATATATTGGTTATATTACAGGTTGCAATGTGCTTAACTGACCATGGCAGCAATTGTGGGCCATGATTAGTTATTCACAAGACTCAGGCAGTTCTGCTTAATGATATGAATAAGTAAGACAATATAAATGTTTTAGCTGACCTTATGCTTTCAGAATAGCTAAAATGCTTTAGCATTGATCTGTTCCAATATTAAAGCAGACACTATGCCATATATAGTTCAGAGGTACTCAGCGGGGATGGTGCACTTGACTAGACTTGTGCTGTCAAAGCAACAGGCAGACTATAAATTAGCAGGTGAAGATGAAGCCTCTGCTGCCACGTTTTCTTTCATCATATGGCACTTGTGCTGATTTCTCAATGAAGCTTCAAATTTTATGTTTTATATTTTTTTTTTCAAATTTTACATAATGACCATTTCATAAAACTGCAAATTTAAGACACCACACAAGACTTCAAATGTGATGAAAAAGAAGCCTAAAAATTATTTATAATTGCTCGTTTAATTAGCTGTAAACTGTTAACTGAGCATGCATATGCTTTCCGAGAAACTCAGACTAGTTCAAATTCTCTAGTATTAGAGAGGTTTTTTTTTTCTAAATAAACTTTCTTTACTCAGATTTTACAATCTTCCTGTCAATCAGTTGTTTTTGGCTCTCTTAGGTTTTTATAGATTTTTTTTTTTATTAGCCTCACTGGTCCTTTATAATCATCATCACTCAGTATCAACACCCATACTCATCTCTAACATAATTACCTTCATAAACTCGCTCTGGTTTTGCTTGTTACCACTGAATTACTTCTTTGTCCTGTTTCAGCAGAGAGACGAGTTCTTATGCAACTGAACCGTGGCCATTCAAGAGAGACAGACGGGCAGGCAGGCAGGCAGACAGGACACGGACACTCCCCCTACATGTCCACTTTTCCTCCAATGCTTTAATGCAGTCTGCATCTCTAACTACTCTCAACCACACACTTTAAAGCTTACTCACAGGATTTAGTGCCATACATCTCTCCTCTCCTCTCCTCTCCCTCCCTCTCTCTCTCCCACACACACGCACACACAAACAATCATAACTGGCAGTGTAAACGCATACAGGAAGTTCACATATATGCGAGCGAGCACGCACACATGCGCGCGCACGGGGGACCTAAATGATTCACAGCTCCTTTACGTTTCACGATGGCTCTCCTCTCCAGTTTTGAAACCCACAACTAAGAGCAAAGATCCGGAGGGGAGCACAGATGCTCTTGGAGGATTAACTGTAGCATTTGCCACAGAAATCGAGCTTTATTCTTCACGCTGTCGTCATTATTAGTGTATGTGCATTAATGTTGACGCCTCGATTGTAGTGGTGGCGGGAGAGGGCTTGCCGTGGTTCCGCAGATTTGTGCGCAACGCCATTACAGACCACCCTACTCTGCGTGGTTCATTCATAAATACCGGAGGATCGCCATCTCGCAGCGTTGCCATCATTTCGCAGTTGCAGCGAGCCCCCTCCTCCCATCCCTCTCCCTCTCACCTCCCCTTACTCCTCAAAGCAATATGACAATCCCAATACCCTCATATAACTGCCCTCCCTCTCCTTCTCCCTCTCCTGCTGACTGCCAATATGGCTGTACGGGCATATAGGCAGTAGTTTGCAACTGACACGACCGAGGTTAGCGAGCAGAAATGTAACTTGTAATGCAACAGCAGCGACATGGATGCAGAAAGTGAGATTTGCTGTCCCGGGTTGGCCCAGAGAAGCAGGAATTGTGTGCGCACAACAACCAGCCAGGCAGAAGGACCGCGGTTACGCCACTGAATACCAACATCTGATCTCAGTGTAAGATGTGGAGGCTGAGGACCATCTCGATACCTGATCGTGAAGAACAGCTCCGCTTCTGGCTCGTCCTTGGTTCGGAAGGATGAAAGACAAACGCCGAAAGCGTCTTAAAGCATTTTACTGGTTTCATGTAGAGCTCATGTCGTCCGATTCCCAACACCACCACAGCAGACTCTCTCCCTCTCTCTCTTTCTCCGTGAGTCTCTCCCTCTCTCTTTCTCGCAGATAGGACGTGGGAGGCGCTATGCTCTCTCCCTTTTCTATCCACACTTGATTTTCTTTCGGTTCATACACTTCCTAGTGGTTGGTGCCAGCAAAATAAGTTATTTTAAAACACCTTCCTCTTAAAAAAATATTCTGTGAAGGTCTGATCTGTGGGAATTTGATTAAATGTAATCAACCACCTGCCTCCCAAAATGGAAGGATATTGCACTATTACTGTACAGCAACAAATCATATTTAAGTTAATAGTTGAAATGCAATTTTTGGTA
>VUQR01023347.1:0-10949 GCA_015108515.1 Hemichromis elongatus | reverse complement strand
GAACTTCTGGATAAGATAACAATGAGGAGACCTTTTTTTCATATATGACATGTTTGTGTTTGTCAGTGAGCACAAAATCTGAGATCTGAGATCGTGAGAGACTTGACATATTTGGTTATTGTGTTAATGTCCTTAAAATCTGCTCCTATTTCAAAGCTGGTAAGCTAAACTCCGCAGAATTCAGTTTAATTCTATTTTATTTCCTTAGCGCCAAAAACAGCTGTCACATAAATGTGCTTTATATTGTAAGGCAAAAACCTACAGTAATAAAGAAAAACTCCAACAGAATCAGGCCGAGGGAGTGGAGTCCATCTGCTGGCTGGGGTAGATGGAATTGAATTATTAAATAAATATTTAACAATTATCACTGTACTTTAAAATCTGTCTATTTCAGATGTTAGTATGTTTCTTCTTAGGTTCTTTCCCTGTATTGTATGCATTTGTCCGTTTTTTTTTTTCACGACATCAATCTGCAGACTAAAGGTGATAGATAGAGGTAGAGCCACAGACTCTGAAACATCAGGGCAAGTATAAAGATAATGGCAGCTAGGTGCGCCTTTGGGGGGCCACTTTGAACAAGAAGGCCATTCAAAGTAGCTCACAGGATGCAAAAGACAAAAAGAGAACACTAAGAAGCAAATGAAAATTTAAAGAAGGATAAAACACAATGAGATTGTAGAATAGAGAAGACGTGATTGATTTAATAGGTGAATAAAAAAACTCAATGTATACAATCGAAATACTCTACAAGCACTTGCAGTACTTGAGCAGAAGAGGGATAAAGAAATTCCAGCATCTTGCTGTGCAGTTCATGTTCAGAGAGCCAGAATGCGACAGACGTTGCCAAATGTGCACACATGGCACAACACGTTATCCATCCTTCCTGGCAGACTCCCTTCCCGCCCTCCCCGCTCTCTCCTGTCGGCCCTTTGAAATCTGCATCACTCCGGTCTCATTTCTGTTTACAAGAGTCAAATTGCTTCCACACACTTTATTTGTAAAAGCTGATAGATGTGCAGAGGGGAGAGAGAAGGAGAGAGCGAGCTGTGCCAAAAGCGGTCACGGCACATGCATTTTTTACTCGCGCGGTAAATACCTCCGCCGTTAAACATCAACACGCAGTCATCCTGATGAGTGGTCTAAGAGGCGACAGTCTAACAAGTTTCTCCTGACTCATCGGTATTTACCGAGTCTGACCCGCTGCTTAACTGATTTCGTGCTTGCATGAAATGAATGATGCTGAATGGAAAGTTGGCCAGAGTCCCACTGCTACTCCTCCTCCTCTTCAAAAGTGCCCCCGAAGAACTTCTGCCGGTTTTGCATGTTTTAATTGCAAGGATATTTCTTCTTCAGTGAGATTTACTGTTTGGGTGGTCTGACTGAACATGTGAAGACAATGGGGTGGAAAAGAAAAGGCAAACAATCGCTGAAGAGAGGCAGGGAGGAGAGGATGGTATAGGGAGTTGCTCAAAAGGTTTTATTGCTTAATCACAAGTCAAGTGGTCAAGAATGAATGTGAATATCAGCCGAGCCAAGAATAAATAGTCCTCGGCACCAGTGGTTCTTCCAGCGGGACTTGGAGCCCCTGAAGATTGAGGAGAAAATGAGGCAAAGTTTATGCTTTCATTATTTTCTTTGCCAGAGAATCACAGACTGAATCTTTCCCAAACTTACAAGTCCAGAAGTGTTTGGAACAAAAGAAAAAAAAAAAAACTGGAGGTGCAGAAAAAAGGAATACCCCCCCCCCTCTCTTCCCCCGAGTTATTACAGATTTGACAAATAAAATAGCAAAAATCGTACCACATTCATACTATACAAAGTATAGCATGTTATTAGGGATATTGTGGTGTGACCATTAGTGAAATGTCACATGACATTTCATACCAAGAAGGTATGAAATGTCATGAAACACAACTTTAAAGTTTTTTTTTTAAACTGCAGAATTAATTTAAATACCAGTAACACAGATTATCACCAAATAGCTGTTTCTGTTCAAAGCATGAACACACTTATGGCTCAGAATGGTTTCACGCGGATATATGTAACGTGGCCAGCCAGTATCATAGTGTTGGTGTCTTCTTCTTCCTTCCTTCTTTCTTCTTTAAAACTGTTTTGAAACTGTCGTTACGATGCTTTTCTGCGGCACATGCTTGGGTCTTGTTGGATGCAGATTAACAGGTTATTACTAATATTGTCGTTTTTTTCTTGTGTCAAGTCAGATACTTTCCATTAGTATACTTTTTAGTAGTATACAGACCTGGCAGAGGTAGGAAGTGAAAGATTTCAAAGAGTAGGGAAAAAAATAGTGAGAGATGTGTCTAAAGACCCAGAACAATTGTCAGGACACAATAACCTGGGAAGATTTTAGGAGAAAACCAAGCATTCAGCAGTAAAACTGGGTCTAGGTTCGCCTGGGCACGAAGTTAGCAGCTCCTCATTTGCATAAAGTTAAGGTTACTTCAGGAAAATCAGGACAGTCCAACACGTTTTGTTGCCTTCCAGATAACTTCGAAACCAACAAAAGATACTAAGAGCAGATTCAACTGAATCATTTTTATTTTTGAAAATATATATATTTTTTATTTTGGAGAAGGATTTGTCTGCAAATAGGAAGGAAAAACTAAAATGAGCTACCAAGTTGCTCACATATCTAGTAAGAAGCCTTTGTCCAATCAGATGTCTAGACATGCTTGATCAAGTGTCTAAATATGCTCCTATCGTTTTTGACCAACACATGTACTTCAATGCTCATATTAAACAAATCTGTAGGACTGTTTTCTTCCATTTGCACAATACATCTAAAATTAAACACACCCTGTCTCAGAGTGTTGCCAAAAAACTAGTCCATGCATTTCTAAGCTGGATTCTTGTAATTCATTATTCACAGGATCTCCTAAAAACTCCTTGACTGCTGATATTTTCTCTGTATTATTGTGGGATATTTACCTTACAATACAAACGCCTTGAGGTGGAAGCTGTTGTGATATGGCGCTCTGTGAATTAAACTGAACTGAATTGAATCTTTACTATGCACACGTTTCAGCGGAGAGGTGAGACAGATGCCAGTTGTGCCATTTATAGAGTTTTTCAATAGATTTCTCTTCCAAATTTTTTGTGCACCACATCTGTCTTATAATATCTCAGACACATACATCCAGATATTCTGAAAACAAAATAACTTTGATGTCAGCGATTGCACAGCACAAATAGAAAACACTTTATTTTGAACGCTGGGCTGGTCAGTCAAGCTGTAAGAATATCTTTTCTCACACACACACATCTAGTTCAAAAGGAGTTCCAGTAAAGTTTGGTTTTCATTTAAAAAATGCAGTAAACATTCCTCAGTGGGGGCTCAGTGTGAGAAGACATTATGCCTTTGTCTTTCAGTCAAAGTTTTAATGAATATCTGACACAGTAATTACAAATTATTGAATAAAGATTGTTTTAATTTAATTGATTTACCTGTTTAATTCTTCTTAAAGTTCAATGAGCCAATTGGCAATGTGTGCTTTCATTGTATACACTTTTCTACCTTAAAAATCTGAGCCATTTGATCCATTAGGATTGGAAGCAGATTGGAATCATTCTTTGAGCTCACTCCCTTTTGTCCAGTCCATCACCTGCTGTCTTTAATTCATGCATGCTGTTTTCTATTTCTCCCTCCCTGCTCTTTTAAAGTCTTTAGTGGCCCTATGGGTTTCAAAGGGTCAAAAAGAGGCAGGCTTACTGTCCTATTGAAGACAGGCTGTGGGATAAGCGTAGTAGACCACCTGTCCTCGGTGTTCTGTGTCAACACCGCCGGTGTCGCTCTACTCGTGCATCATCATCTCATCATCTCAACCCCCTGCCACTTGTACAGTGTTTCTTCCTATGCACACAAGCACACATTCAAATCCAAGACTAACTGAGCAAATGCTCAGAGTTAGTGCTTCTACTCACACACACAATGTACGCACTATGAGCACAGGACCCCTACTGTCTGACAACTGTCACACAGAGAAAAATCAAGGAGTCCTGCTGCTAAAAAAAACCCACCCTTTCTTCACACTTCACATCACAGAGGTCTCTTTCTGGCCCAAGCCAAATCAGTGGGGGTTGTTTAGCCGAGAAAAAAGGTTGTCTCCTGGTGAGAAAGTCAATTGTAGGTCTGGGGGGGTCACGCAGAGAGTGGACAGACACTTCCAAAAGTCAGTGAAGATTAAAAATTAGCCTTTCAAATGACAGCTAAAGTTAAAACTACACAGGCCATCTGGGGGAGGTTTTTTTAATGCTTCCATTGAAGAGAAAGCTCTTCTTATTCGGGCTCAGTTTCCTGTCCTGCTTTCCCTGACTGAACCCCCACATTTGGAAAGGAAGCCAAAGTGGAGCACGGTGATCCAAAACTGGACACCAGACCTGAGTCTGAGTCAGAAAGTGCCAGCTTCTCAAACTTCTGGATCACTTTCCTAACCGACTGGAAGGGAACCTCCTGGCGCCACTCACCTCTCCTCTTTCCATGAGGCTCCCTGTAGGTTGAATCCTTACTAAGAAATACATAAGCAGGCGGAGGAAGGCCGCAGCGCAGCCTCAGTCTGCCCTGGCCCAGGCCCAGGGCTGGGACCACTCCAGCAGTGCTGAAACGTGTTGGCAGTGTGGTGAGATGCTCCTGGGTTAGAGGGTTGTGGAAACTTAGGGTCCCTCCTCCAATGTTTAGGAAGACCCCAATGGTTTTGATCTGAGGTGGTATGTTACACAGCAGCTCACAGTTCCCATCATACACAGCTGAAAAGGTCAAATTGTGCCTCTCGAGCCACCAGCCATTAAAACCATCCACTGAAATCACACCTGATGGAGACAGAAAAGCAAAGTTGTAATGTCCTCCGCACTTACATGGATTTGGTTATGCATTAAAAATAGTCTTTAACAATTCCTGGCTTTGGGGATGTCACTTTGGCCAAGGCGGAAATATCCCAATGGCCAATCAATTGATTTTTACAATATTTTATTTATTATTTCTCCTAAGACGATGCATATGTTTGACTTTGGTGGCTTTCTCACTTTTCCTCTTGTGCCACCATGAGGTTGACATTTGTAGTGTTTATATAAACTATCAGATCATTAGTTCTCATTGTTTAATACTTTTATAACAAGTCAGCTTAACTAATGTTGTTCCCATCAGTGTGGCTAAGTTAATGTAATATAACTAAAATAAGCTGACAATTGTTCAATAATTTAGGGTTGAAGTAAATAGCTTAAGAAATAAATCAAATGCTACTGTAAACTTTAGGCATTTCATTGTGTGTTCGTTATTGTTGCTTAGTGGAAGTTGTTGCTCTTGTTTGTCTGTGATGTAGTCTGGATGCTGAGGAGGAGAGCCACTAACTGAGTGGTATCAGGGACAAACAAGGAGAAGACAAAAGACATCTTTTCTTAAAACAGCACAAATATCTCACTCGTGCGTAAACGATCCCCTCCGGAACCACCACCACAGCCTGGACAGGAACAAGAACTGCTGTGATTCATAGTTACGAGTTACAACATTCTCACGGATATTGCTCAAAAGAGTGGGAATAACTGAAAAAAATATTTCAATCCATAAGAAGTGTTGAATTTGTGTTTGATGTTGTGGTCTGCTGTGGTGTTCCGAATAAAATGAGTAAGAAACCAAGTTTCTTTATATGTTAAATCTTTGTTTGTTTGTTTTTTAAACAATGTCTTTTTATTAAAAGTTTTCTTCCTCTATTTATATAGACAAAAAGAGGAAAAAAGGATTATAGAAGCCCCTACACTTAAGTCTATGAAATAAAAGGGAAAAAAATGGGGAATACAGAAAAAAGAGAGAAATATAAACCTAAGTAAAATATTTCCCCAGATAACATAATCCCTGCAAAATAATCCCATTCACTCCCACCCAGATCACTGCCCTAGACCTCTACACTGCATTTCCACACCGGACATGAGAGAATTTGCTGAAAAATTCCTACAGATTTTGAAATGCATCAAGGAAACGACTCCACGTGCTTTGAAATTTCCCAGTAGAGTTCTGGAGCAAATGTCTTATTTTTTTCCAGTTTTAGACACGAGATGAGGTCATATAACCACTGTTTGTGAGTGTTTGTGCAGCGTCCCACCACCTCAGTAGAATTGCCTTCCTTACCAACAGGGAAGAGAAAGATAACGCCTGTCTTTTAGAGGCCAGTAGAAGCGCCTCATTCCCACTGATGCCATACAAAGCAAGAAGGGGGCCAGGGGCCAGCGTCACACTGAGAATCCTGGAAAGGGTATGGAAAACCTCCATCCAGAACTGAACAAGACTGGGGCAAGACCAACACATGTGGATCAGTGAGACTTTAGCAGTTTTGCAGCTGTCACAATATGGAGAGATTTCAGGATAGATACAAGATAATCTGAATTTTGAGAAAATGGGCTCTATGCACCACTTTTAACTGGATTAAATAGTGACAGGCGCATATACACGCATGATTTTGTGTTGACCTATATGAGTATGGAGGGCCATGTTTCATCAGAGGTTGTCATGTTCAAGTCTTCTTCCCACAGCGTCTTGAGTTTGCAGCTGCTAAGGATTTACTATTGTCGCTCTGACTGTGGTAAAAATACCAAAAGACCAAGCATCGTATATTAGTATTATTAGGTAAAATTAGATGACAGCATCCAGGTCATTGAAAAAGGTGTTAGGAATGAAAATGGGTAAGGCCAGGAAAAGGTATAAAAATTTGGGTAGAATGGTCATTTTAATTGAGTTGATACGCCCTACCAGAGACATAGAGAGTGATGCCCAGTGGGTGAGGGACTGCTCCACTTCATTTAGCAATGCACTCACATTCTCTTTGAAAAGGTTTTTATGTTTTTTGTCACTCTGATTCCCACATGTGCAATTTTTTTCCTTTCAACTCTAAAGGGCAAGCTGGTGAAGTCTAACATACTTGCTTTGCTACTTAATGGGAAGAGCTCACTTTTAATGAGGTTCAATTTATACCCTGAAATCTGGCCGAATTGACTAAGCAGATTCAATGCAGATGGTAATGAGGTTAAGGGGAGAAATAAAAAGCAGGAGATCCTCTGCGTAGAGTGAGACCTTGTGTTCTATATTGTTTCTCCAAATGCCGTGTACTTCTTTGCAACTGCGAAATGCAAACGCTAGAGGTTCTATGGCCAGATCAAAAAGCAGGGGGCTGAGAGGACACCCCTGTGCCTCTGTGAAGTTTAAAAAGTTTTGATAATTGGAGGTTAGTTTGTATTGTAGCAGATGCCTGAGAGTAGAGTAGTTTAATCCATGAAGTAAATTTTGCTCCAAAGCCAAATCTATCAAAGTCTGCAAAGAGAAAGTTGAACACAACTCGATCAAAAGCTGGAGTAAATTATGTTAAATTGCCTCCTTATGTTAAAATATGAATGACGACCTTTAACGAAGCCTGTTTGGTCTTTTGAAATTATTTTTGGGACAACTATTTCTAGTCTACGGGCAAGTATCTTGGCTAATATTTTAGTGTCTGTGTTTAATAGCGAAATGGGTCTATAAGAGGCACATTCCAACAGATCCTTTCCTTTCTTTGTAATGAGTGTAATACTGGCTTCACAGAATGACTGAGGAAGAGATGGTTGTTTGATGCAGTCCGTGAGGGTTGCACTAAGCTGCGTAGACAGTAATAAAGAGAAGTGTTTGAAAAATTCTGACGGAAAGCCATCCGGACCTGGACACTTGCCAGACTGCATTGCCGCTATAGCTAAGGAAACTTCTGAATGAGAGATGGGTTCATCCAACCTTGTTTTAAGCTCTGGTGGAATTTCAGTAATGTCAAGTTTAGCTAAGAAATCATTAATTGCATCACAGTCAGTTTGGGACTCTGAGGTGTAAAGCTGTGAGTAAAAATCCCTGAGTACTTCATTGATTTTTCAAAGATCTGTGACTATATTACCATCTTGTTGTTGAATTTTAAGAATACCTGCCTTGCCCTAGAACCTTTTAGAAGGCTTGCCAGGTTTGCACCCACATATAACATTTTGATTTATCCTGTAAGAGGAAACATTCAGTTGAGTACGTTATGAATAGATCAAGTCTTGTTTTAAGTTCAACCCGCTTTCTAAATATTTTGGTACTCCGTTTGAGAGCATACTGTTCATGGGTCTCCTTAATTTGTTGCATTAACTTAATTCTATCATGGGTGGGCTGTTTTTTAATTTTTGCCAAATAAGCAATAGTCTGACTTCTGATATAAGCCTTAAAGGCATCCCATACAAGTAAAAGCGTATCTCATCCTGGATAAACAAAATTTTCATCTGACAGAAGGGTTAATCAACTCTTGAATATGTATGATGCACAAGCGAGAAATAGGAAGTCTCTTTTGTGCGGATTTAGGGTAAGCCAAACATCACACATTCCATATTCCGATAGAAAAGCTTGAATGACAGATGCGGATTTGCTTAAAACATTACTCTTAGTGTATGAGCGATCCAGGGCTGGGTCTAACCAGCAGTTAAAATCACCCCCAGAAAAGTCGGGTAAAGAGGAGAATAGTTGTTTAAAGAAATTCTCATCATCTGTATCAGGAGCATACGCATTTACTAGGGCGACAATACAGTTTCCCACTAACTATGAAAAATCTTTGTTTTGTTTTAATTTGACCAATTTTGTTTGATTTCGTTTGTCTGTTGTATTGGCGAAAATTAGAGCACATAAAAGTCTTTACGGAGTGACATCTATAGCTGAGGTACTGCTCTGTGAGTGTAAAAGTTGGGAGTTGGGAGACTATAAAAAATAACATTTTAACTTTGTTACATGAATGTATTTTTTCTTTTTTTTCATCTTAAGTGGAACACTTTTGTTTTTGTGTGTGGTTTCTTTTTTGTTGGGCAACATGGTGGTGTGGTGGTCACCACCATTGCGACACAGCAAGAGAGTCCTGGTTGAAATCAACTGGCCACCTGGGACCTTCCAGTGTGGAACTTGTATGTTCTCACTGTGTCTGCATAGGTTATATCTAGACACTCCAGCTTCCTCCAACAGTCCAAAGATGTGCATGTTAGACTAAATCTAAATGAGCTGGAGGTGTGAATGCTTGTCTTTCTGTATTAGCCCTTTGACAGACTGAGAGCATGCCCGGTGTGTTCCCTGCCTCTTGCCCTATAATAGCAGGGATAAGCTCCAGCCCTGACATAATCCTGGATTGGTTAAATATCAAAAGATTCAATGATGTTTGTTTAGAAAAGCACCAACAAAGAAACCTCTGTTACTCACATCAGTGATATCGGATGAGATTTTAACCACCAATTACTACAACCAGAAGGCACCTGATCTGTCACGAACACACATCTATGTACAAACGCAAACCCAAATCCAACAAGTATTAACAAGTATTAATACTAACTATTAATAGATAGTATAGCCCTTAGGAGAATTCCAGGATGCCTCCTAGGTGAGGCATTTTGGGCATGACACGCTGGAGAGATTATATCTCTCGGCTGTGCTGGGAATGCGATGGTGTTCCCATGATTAACTGAAAGGGGGGGCTGGGGATAGAGAGGTCCGAGCTTCTCTGCTCCTCTCTGCTTCACCCATGACCGGGCTGAAGGTAAGCAGAAGAAAATGGATGGATGGATGGAGTAAAGCCACCACTAACCCCTAATCTAAACATCATAGCCATGTTGTGAAACCTCAAGCTGAGTATTGTTTGCCTTGGCCGTGTTGATGTTTGGAAAGCAGATGTGTTGAGCAAGGGGTGGATCTGACCAAAGCATGATGGACACCATACATACAGTCACACAGTAAAAAATATCCTGTTTCCTTTTTAAACTGGGGAGACCATTATTGACAAAATAAGCTTCATGTTGTATTCTATAAGATTTGAAATTAATGACTGATAAATAAACTCATCACATTAGAGTTTACAGAGGTCAAAGGAGAAAGACAATAAGGGCTGTTTTAATATCAACTTATGTCTAAAGACACTTCTTGTTCTAAATGGGAGAGTTGTCCTCTGTTGGCCTTTTAAAAGAATGCAGATTTAGGGTTTAGCTCTCTTCTCAGTTCTCCATGATAATCAACCTGCTTTCAAAGCACAGAAGAAAGGAGGCGGGGACACTGTAATGCTACTGATTGAGACTGCAACACTGTGTGTGTCTTCCTATGTGAGCCATGGATATTGATGTCATACTTTAGAGGACCAAAGACCAGTTGAAGGAAATAAAGCCCCTGACATCTACTCCTATTTCTGTTATCATACATGTCTGACATTCAGGCAGAAGATGAGAAGGTAATATGGTTCTCCAAGATGCTTGGAATAAATCTGCTCACAAATTGTGTGCAAATTTAGATTGCAAATGAGGCCTTTTCTGGCATGTAATGCTCAAGGATTTTTTCTGTTAAACATTCATTATTTTACACTAGAATTTTAGTGCCAAAGACATTTGTACACTGCTCCAGTGTTGCATAACCAATCGTTAATTGTCTGTCAATAAACTGACCACATGCTGGCATTCTGAGGTATAAAGTGAGTTGATGACATTTCCATGTGTTTGTGTTTGTAGGTGTGTTTGAGTGTATGCAGGTTCATGTGAGCAGAGACCTGAACAAACCCTGTCTTGCTGACTAATGGTGAGGATTTCTGGAAGCAATAAGCACACTGGCATTAAACCAAGCAAAATAAACTCAAAAGACTTTTTTACCGATCTTGTAGATGGAGCTGTTACACACTTCCACCTCCCAGTAGTACTGCCCCCGTGCAATTACTATGTCGGTACGGATATGATGGAGAGCCTCTGGGTCAGAGGTCATCACAGGTCTTCTGATTTTGCCTTGTGGAGCTGGTACAGTGGGATTCTCTTCGTGGAAGGTGACAGTTAAAGAGGAATTGGAAAGATGGAGGGATGGTGGGGCAGTTGAAGCGTCAAGAAGATCCAGAGCAAAATGCAGCCCTAAATTAAGTCAGAGTAAAAACAGGACAAAGCAGAGC
>VUQR01023344.1:0-10027 GCA_015108515.1 Hemichromis elongatus | reverse complement strand
TTGAGTTTAAGAGGGGAGACTGTTTAGGCCTAAACTGAGAAGGGGAAAAAAGGAAAAAATACATGTCAATCTAATTGCAGTGAACAAAGCCTGACAGGTTTAACTGCAATCTCATGATCAGTAAAGACCTCTCATGCAGTACACTGGAGATCTTAGACCTTGAAATGTTTAGAGCTTGTTACGTACATGTTCCCAAACTGCACAATTTTATTTATTGCTTCAGGAAACAGTGATTATGCTAATAGATTCAATATGAAGTTGACTGTAAAAGGTCAATAAAGGCCTGTATGCTCTAGATTCCTGATGTTGAGCATGAGTTTGGTCAGATGATGATGTAAAGAAAGTTTAAGCACCACAAGCCACTGTTTAGACTTTAGACATTTGTACACTAAGTTAGCATTTGCCTATAAACTCAATGTTTTCTTTTGTGTGCACTTTATATGTGATATTACACCAGGAACCTGTTGTTTAAGCACACAATGATTAGAGGTGAGGTTTCTTTGTTCAACCTTTTGTGTTAAAAGGAGGCTTTTTTTCCTGAACCCCTGCACTTGTTACACTTCACCAAACCTGATTGCAGCAGATTTAGCAACACGCTTTTGGTGCATTAAATTAGGTTGAAATGGTGAAAAAAAAAGCCCTTCATGCCTGTCTTTTTGCTTTATATAGTAAATTACATCCTTGTAACTCTCCAGTAACACCCTTGTTTTGGGAACACTTTTATGGAACATGCTGACCATCTTAAGTTGTCAAGATCTTTTCAGCTAGGACATACTGTAAAAACATGCGCAGAACCATTGTGGTAAAAGAAATGAGTGACAGAGGAAGCATGTGACAGACTGAAGAATTGTCAGGCAAAAATGCAGACAATCTGCTGATGTGGAGGAGTTTGTTTCAGATTTAAAGCGAACAGGTGAGTCAAAAACATGCAGGCATGTAACTCTGACATCCACAAAGGACCCCACCGCCACCACCCTCAGTCCCTCCATCCCATCTCTTCAGGGGCCTGTTTAATGAGGAGCAGGCAGCTGCAACAGAATGGGAACAGCTGAGAAAAATAACACATCCACGAGGTACATCCCCCAAGGCACTGACGCTCATTATATTCAGTAAATTTGCAGGTATAACAAACATTAGGTCACTTATCATTATGTGCTACTAAAGCTGACGGAATAGTACCTTATTATGTTACCATTGGCTCTTTTAACTCTGATAGCACAGGTTTTAAGACTACCTTGTGACTGCAGACTAAACACTTTCACTGTAACTAAAGCAGTTGGGCTGACTTGTCAACTTTATTGCAAGTTTTCACAGTGGAAATGGAAGTGCATACATCACACTGACCAATGAATGTGAGCAATGACTTCATCTCTGACCTTGTGTCATCTTGCAAATATTTGGGAGTGCAGGGAGAAGTCAGAGGTGGTTTGCAAGTCTATAAAACTGCCCTCTGAGGACCTATGATGAGCAATCAAGTCTGGTGTTCTGTTCAGCTCTTTGTGACCCAGCCTTGGTGTCAAAGCTGTGATGCTATTGGCGTGCTCACCGCCATGCTCACCAGAGTTCACCAGAGGTGGAGAGTGTTTTCAGAGCAAACCAAAAACGCGCAGGAGTTTTACATATCACAAAGTTATGAGAGTACATTGCACATTTTCCTTCTGAAGATCAGATGTTTCTTTATAATATATCATTCATTATTTTTTCGCACAATACATGTGCGAAAAACAAACATGAACCTTTTTCTGTGCGTAATTACGCTTACTGTAAATATTACGCTTTGCTTTTACCCCAAACATGTGTAACATGAACGCTACTAAAAGTTTTCTTTACCTGTCTGGTGAAAAGAATAGCTGTGTCCCAGTACTCGGGATGCTTGTCGTTGTTTTTGTTCATCTTTTTTTGCCAAGTGCAAAAGTTCCGCAGCGTCATGGCTGCGTTCCCGGACACCTTGGGTCCTTTGTCCTCCTCGGATATAATCATGATCTTCACCACTGTAATGCTGATGGCGTTGAGGATGCTGGGATGCTTGTACAGCTTCGCTGCCACTGCCATCAGTGTCAAGAGGTAGTGCTTCAGGTCGTCTCCGTGGAATTTCGCCATGGACTCGTCCGCCACGACAAGCGTCTCCACGTATCTGGGGATTGAAGCGAACCGTTTGGCTCTCCCCATCCTCTTCAGCATCGTTTCGGTTGCATTGCTGCGGTCTGCCAGTCGCCTGTATTTCTCCAAGGACTGCGCAGCCTGGAGGCTTATGTCGTTGTCCACTGCGCACCTGGAGGTAGAGTTGGGCTTGAGGATGTTGCTGGCCCTGCGCCGGATGATGTGCGCGCTCTTTGCGCTTCTGGTGTCATTTTGTACCGGGCTGATAAAATATTCCCAGCCGTGGAAGCCAAATGCACCTTGTACACCTTTGCAGAGGCTTAGAGCAGCATAAGAGTACTGATCAGCGTTCACATATCCAGAATAAAAACACCGGGTCAGGTCAGTGGTGACATCGGTATCAGAGAGCCACAGTGCGCCTTGGTTAGAGATGGAAGGGGCAATGAAATTAGAGTCTCGCTGTAAATCGATCACTAATTCCTGCTGGAAAGCTTTAATCTTTAGGACGTATTTTCTATTAAGGAAATCCACGTCGTTATCAGAATCCGTCCTCTCATCACTATTCATTCTAATCGGGAAGCAAATTTCACTCTCCATGCAACGAGCAAGGTTTAAGAGTGAAACCACAAAGTAAAGGAGAAAAGTTGTTCTGATAAACATGACGATGTTTGCATGAATCAAATACTGCAATTATCAACGGGGGGAAAAGAAAGAAAAACAGAATGCTGAAGAATCTACAAGCTCAGTGGCCGCGACGAGAGGATCAGGATGAAGAGCATAATCCAACGCGCAGGATTCTAAAACAGTGTAGGTCGTACAAGTCCACTCAGAGAAAACTCCTCCTGGTCATTCTTCACGTGTGTGCTCAGCCGACTGCTGCCTTCTGTGGAGCTTATGCATTTGGTCATGTGTAAAAATATGGAAACACAACCTTTCATTGCTGGGGGTGGTCTTTCGAGGAGCTCATTGGATGAGCTTCAGCCTTTTTCTTCTTCATGTTTTTGTCGCCTCCGAAAACTCATCAAACAGGCTAATCAACAAGTCACAACGTACAAAAATGCCATGAATTAGCAGATTTTCCACTTTATACTCAGACTCCTGCGCATAATCCACTACCCCATCAATTCTTTAGCTTTTGGTCACATAGAGTGGATAAAATTATTTTAATGTCACATGCATATTCAGCAGAAATCCCCCGCACTTTGTAGTTCATAAGGAGAGAAAGCGCTACAAATACTGCATGGTTAACGGAACACCGGACACAGCAGGAAAATAACAGGCATAAGGGGTGACACAAGCCACTATCATAGTGCAGCTGAATTTTATCTGAGGAAGATTATAAGATGTAAGGATTCAGCATCCCCTTTTCTCCATGTTGTGTTTAGGTCCGTTTCTGAGAGAGTCACATACGACATCTTGTGGACAGAATAATAACAATAATAGCATGTTGTATGAAGTAACTCTAATTGTTTTTACTCAGCTAGAGCCTAATTTGGTCTAATTTTGCGCAAAACTACGTCTATACAGGAGGATGGGGCTGTTGTTAAATGATAATTATTTATTATATATTTAAATTTAAATTTTATCCGCAAAAAGAATCAGAATTTAATTTAAAGTTGTTATGTGAGACATATTTTGTACAGTTTGACGTTTTAATTGCATTAAACATAGCTTACAGAGCTCTAATATCAACAATGCAGCTAAAGATAATGTAATTCCGTCAAACATAGATGAAAGAAGTAAAGCTGTTCTTTATATACATATTAAACAGCTTAAATACCATTAATGGTTTTGTATGTTGTCGACTAATAGTCTGTGAAAATCTTCCGTCTGTAGTAGTAAATATGACGATTGTGACTTTATTAGCTTTACATCTACAGAACAGACTTGGGCCACTTCCTTTAACCATAAGGATTTATAAAATATTTATAATATGTGGTATAAAAATTATAATGTGCCACTAACACGTGTGATAAATAGCAATAACAATAAGAATAATAAACAGGGAAGTTGACTCAGTGAATAATATAATTTTTAGTCAAAGTTCAGCTTTGTTTGCGACGTGGTTGCTATGAACGCAGCTGCCGTTGCTAGACTGAGGACCCCTGCTTTTAAGTTGTCCACACAAAAGCCGGTCTTGATTTTGGCATTCTATCGTTAAAAACAATTAAAAACCACGTTTACTCTCAAAATAAGCGAAACAAACTCGCATATTTAAATATTGAGCGTGTACGAAAAACGTATCACACTTTGTAATATGTTCTGTGTCACTTTTTTGAATCGGCAGCTAAACTGGGAAGCGTGAGTCTGTGCTATTCGTTGACAAAGACCAAGGGAAGAGTAACCCCTGCTGCCCGTTGTAAGTTGTGAGTTTTAAAGTTAATAAAAAGTGACACTTTTTACATCCAAGCGCCTATTGTAATAAGAGCAATAATTTACCCATGGTCACAGTTTGAAAGTTACGGGATTTTTTGGCTCCAACGGAACCATCTGCCGCCAAAATGAACTCGTATCACGTTTTGTCGCTGGTGGGAGAGGGCTCATTTGGACGGGTTTTCAAGGGAAGGAGAAAGGGTGCTGGCACGGTAAGCATCTACGGGAACACAGTTTAGTTTCCTGATTGTTTAACGACACCGCTTCACATCGTCGCTTCATCTTTGTCCCATGAGGTGGTGGCTCTTAAGTTCATGCCAAAGTTGGGTCGCTCTGAAAACCAGCTACGAAGTCTCAAAAGGGAAATTGAAATCATGAGGGACCTTCGGCATCCTAATATTGTCCAGCTCTTTGACAGTTTTGAGACTGAAACTGAGGTACTCTCCTATTTTCTCAAAACTTTCAAATAAGTAGCTGTCAACTAATTATCGTTACATAATCCCAATTATCCTTAACACTCTTTATATGTGTTGATAACAGGTTGTGATTGTCACTGAGTACGCAGAGGGCCAGTTGTTCCAGATCCTTGAGGATGATGGAAACTTACCAGAGAGCCAGGTTTTCACTGTTTTTACACAATTGCATCAGATTTGAAGCTTTATTTAATGTTACGTTAGTAAAGGATTCTTCCCTTCTTTCAAGGTCCGTGAGATTGCCTGTCAGCTGGTCTCTGCTCTGTACTATTTACATTCCCATCGCATTCTTCACCGTGACATGAAACCTCAAAACATCCTGCTAGGAAAAAGCGGTGTGGTTAAGCTCTGCGACTTTGGGTATGTTGATAATTGTAAAGAAGAAAGCTTCAATCGTTTCTAAAAGAATAAATGACATGATGCAATCTTGCTGTAGGTTTGCCAGAGCGATGAGTGTCTCCACCTTAGTGCTGACTTCTATCAAGGGAACGCCGCTGTACATGTCCCCTGAGCTGGTGGGGGAGAAACCATATGACCACACTGCTGATCTCTGGTCTTTGGGCTGCATTCTTTATGAACTCCACACGGGGGCGCCTCCGTTCTACACGAACTCCATCTTCAATCTTGTGCAGCTCATTGTGAAAGACCAAGTGAAATGGCCAGACACCATGAGCAGTACTTGCACGGTACAGTAAAGCTACACTTTACTCACCTTGTGTTACATTTAGGTCGAAGCAAACATCTTCATTATATTTAAACAAGGCTAACTGGAAAATTTTAAGCCTTGTTTAAGCTTGTATGTTGCAATTATGAGTCCCTTGGAGACAAATCTAACACAAATTGTTGCATAATCCATTGTATTCTATATTATTACTATCCAGTCATGTCTTTGCAGAGCTTCCTAAAAGGCTTGTTGACCAAAGACCCCCAGAAACGGTTGTCATGGCCTGACCTCTTGCACCATCCCTTTGTTGCTGATGGTGTTCTAGGTAATTCTCAAAACACTTGATTTCAGTAGAAAGCTTTCAAATGTAAATGACACATTTTCATACCTGACATTCATGATTTTATCCCCGTGTGATCTGTTCGCAGTGTTGCCAGCCACAAATGTGTCCAGCCCTTTGACGGTCACACCCAGCCCTGACGTGCTGGCATTGAAACTCAAGCAAGTGGCAGAAAAGTCTGCACCGGCTTCTGCAGAAAGCAGATTGTTGCGAAAGGTCAGGGAAAAAACTGAAGACTGTAGTAAGAGGAAATCACCAGGAAGTGACAGTGCCAAAGTAAGTAATCAATAATTATGATTTCATTATTTGTAAAAGTTTATATAGTCAAATCAGTGGAGGGCCTTTAACCTGTTCTGTGTGCACTGACAGAAAAATAAGGATGGAATGGAAAATGGTGCGATGGCAGCAGCAATGTCCCCTAAAGTGCGCAACCCCAAGCCCTCCCGTAGCGATGTTTCTGTTACCTCAGGTCAGCTGGATATGATGGCTACTAATCAAAGCCTCGGACCGAAGATTCAAGCTAGCTGGACATCAAAGCACAGGTGTTTATGAAGGTTCAAAGTAACGGTTAGTTATGCTATCATAAACAAATGTGTTTACAGTTCCTTTCTCCGCAGGGGTCAGATAAGCACAGACTACCAACAGGAATTTCCCTCTATAGAGATCGGGCCACGACTTGTGCAAAGATGCAGTGAGGAAAGCCAGGCCACGGTGCGATGGCAGGTCAGAGACAGCTGCCTTTTCCATGCATTAGAAAATATTTATGTATTCTCTGTCAGTAAAGCATCTGCTTTGGTAATTAAAAAAAAAAACTTGCTCTCTTCAACAAATGTATACCTGACACTCAGTCATTTCTTGGTCTTTCAGGATGACAACAACAAGGAATACTGGCAGAATCTGGCCCAACTCTCCGATCCAAGCAGACAAAAGAGAGAGAGATTAGATTACAGTGTCATTATACCTCAGATTAAATCCAAGATCCAAGCATTTAAAGCTCAGGTAATTTTTTTCAGCATTTCACTTGGTGTGAATTTCTCTTTCTTCAAAACAGTTTTTCATCTACTCCTTTTTTTTTTTGCTTGGGCAGCTAAAAGGGGGCATGGTAAAAGAAGTTCAGCAGATTCAGCAACCAATGAGGGTCCTACATAATCTGCTAGTGATTGCTGAGGTTGAGAAGTTGAACCACATCGGCGGTGAACTTGGACTACCTCGTGTCCTCTTTGGCCTGATCAAGGATACTGTAGAAAGCTCAGATTTCATTAAGGTTGCTACTCAGGATTGAAACAATGTTTCAAAATGAACTGGTCTTGCAACAGTGTTTCTCTCTTATTTTGTACTTTGTCACCTGTTCAGCACCAGCAGAGTATCCCCGTCCTT
Organism: Hemichromis elongatus; assembly: GCA_015108515.1. Classification (NCBI taxonomy): domain Eukaryota; kingdom Metazoa; phylum Chordata; class Actinopteri; order Cichliformes; family Cichlidae; genus Hemichromis; species Hemichromis elongatus. The sequence continues at coordinate 2,700 of VUQR01023344.1, read as the reverse complement.
CAAGAAATGATGACAGTGGTCCTGATCTACTGGGAGAAGAACTGTGCATGGGTGGAACGAGAACAAAGGTTTGATGAGTCTTTTTTGTTCCTTTTCAAATAGCGCATACACTCGTGATTCCAACTACGGCAGCTCACCATCTGCTTCTCACGCTTTAGCCTGGAAGAGTTCACCAAGTCCTTCAAAACAATTCTTAGTCAACCAAATCTCAGTCCTTTGGTCGTGAGTACCCACTGACATTACTCAACAGCGTCAGCCATGTTCAGCATGGTTTACATGTAATATTCTGTGTCTGTAGCTTTTTGTTATCCATTGAGCTGGTCTGTTGTGTGAAACAATTATTTGTCTTTTAGCCTCTGGCTGCTTGTGTTTTATCTCTCTTCACACAACACAATGTTGATGTCGAAGTTGATGTGGAGCATCTAACATCCTTAATGAAAACTCTGGTCTTGGACCCATGTGAGGTACTGAGTACATGTAAACCTGGTAATAATATGAAAGCTCAAAGGGATCTGAAAATGTGTGAATCATTTCTTTTCTACATTATCAGCACCACATTTCTCCACCCTCTGGTTGGGGACTCTGCGATGGCCTGCTGTCTTTGTTCCTAGATGCACTTAACGAGGTCAGACTGCAGATAAAATTTAGTTAAACATGTAAATGAGTGTATATTAGCAATGTATCTGTACTAAATGTCTGTGCTTTCTTGTTTAAACAGCGTGAGAACGGTCCTTTGCCCTCGGGTTTAAATCCAGTTTTCTTTCTGGATCTGTGTAAAAAGATCAGTGCTTGCCTAGAAAGTGCAACATCAGACTCTGACTTCTGTTCAGCAAATGGTAATTATACTCATCCTGTGAAACCCACGATGTCTGAAAATACTTGTAATGAAACAAACAAACGTTACTTCTTTGTGTGTGTGTGTGTGTGTGTTTTACAGGGCTGTATTCCTTTCTCTCTGCTTTGCTGTTTGTCTTCACCAAAGATCCATATTTGTGCATTCCTCTGTTTTGTAATGTTGGATCGGAATGTGTGCACGCCCTTGGCCGCCTGCTGGGCACCGAATGGTTAGTATTGAGATGTCTTAATTAAACTGCATTTTCATCAGCTACAATGCCTGAAGCTAACAATAGCATCTTTTATACCCTACAGTCTTCATTTGTTTGTCAAGGGCAATCCTGGGAGACCCGGGGTGGATCTGAGTCACAACACTGTATCCACACTGAGCTGCCACTTGTTGTGTTTTCCATTCGCCCTGGACCTGCCTCCACACACCATGTCCACAGTTCTCCAGCTGTATGACAGCTGTGGTATTGTTACAAGCCTCCTGCAGGTTAGGGCCTTATTTTGCTCCAATAAAGACCTCGCAGACAAACATAATTCTCTGATGCAACACAAGATAACTCTTGCGCTAGTTTTGCGTCTGGCATGCAGTACTGTACACCTGGATATGTCTGTACTTTTTTGAGAGCCCTGTGTTGTTGTTTGTTGTTGCCCGTTTGATGTGTGATGAGTTGTCTGTGTGATTTTAGGATTTTTTTTTGTGCTTTGGCAGATAATTCAAACCCTTCCTCTTCAGCTGCTGGAGCTGCCTCTCTCCCTTCTGAGCCGCTTGCTCCTGTGTGATCCCCACTCCTTGATCGAGCACCTCACAAAAGCAGCTTCTTGCTTTTTCTCGCTATCCTGGGACGACCAGCTCCCTGCCTCGAGCCATCAGAGTCCTCCAACCCGAACTGCTAGCTCTCTGCTCCACGAACTCCTGCAGTTGGAAATTCTGTGGGAAGCTGCCGTGGAGCTCCTAACTCTGTTGTCTCAGATAGCCCGTTGTCCCTCCTGTCCCCTTCAGCTTTATGTAGAAACCTCAGTGCTGCAGCATGCACTGGCTCACTCGTATGAGCAGATCAGGGCTGCCACATGTAGATTTTTAGGAAATTTGGATCCGTTCAGGCCTCTCACACAGCACACCCTACAACCTGACATTTTCAAAGCCATGATAGACTGTCTTAATGATTCCTGCATGCCTGTCCGGCAGGTAGCTTGCCGGGCAGTTGGGAACTGGTTGGGCTATATTGCAGCTGGGCTGCATACGGATAAACCCAGTGAGAAGAGTTGGTGCATAGGAAAGCATCAAAATAAACAGAGGTACTTAGATATTGAAGCAGCAAGTGATTTGGAAACAATAAGAGAGCAGAGAGTGGAAGATGAGGAGAAGAGAGTGTGGACACATGAAGCCATGAGGACAGTGGCCATGCTGGTATCTCTAATCAGTGATCCTGATGCCCTCACACGTCGTCACTGCTGTGCTGCACTGGGAAACCTGCTAAATGTTGATGGAGCCGTATCCTTGCTGCTGGAGGAAAATGTGCCCGGCTTACTTCTAAAAACTGCGTGCACAGATTCCTATAGTGCAGTGAGAAAAGCTGCCATAGGATCTTTATGCCTGTACAGCCAGCAGGATGCCATACGTCAGGTAACAATCAGCTCACAGCAGGGCACATGCTCACATTACAAGACAATCTCTGCTTGGAGAATTTGGTGCTTTTGAAATAGTTAAATTTTACTTTTTTAATCAGAAAAGCAGAAAACATTCACACCTCCTCGTAATGCATTTAAAGCTGTGCTCTTACGCCCAGAGCTTGTTCTGTCCTTTAGATAAATTTGTTCACTGTTTAATCTTTCATAAGTCAGTACCACACTTTGAAA
>VUQR01023343.1:28527-43365 GCA_015108515.1 Hemichromis elongatus | reverse complement strand
GCAACAATATTGTCATCCCCTATGTAGCCGGAGTATCAGAAAAACTCAGGAGAGTCTGCTCCAAGCATGACATCCCAGTTTACTTCAGACCCAGCAACACACTCAGGCAAAAACTGGTTCATCCTAAAGACAAAACTCCCAAACACAAACTCAACAACGTGGTGTATGCTGTTCAGTGTAGCGAGGAATGCCCAGAGCTCTACATTGGAGAGACCAAACAGCCACTTCATAAACGCATGGCACAGCATAGAAGAGCCACCTCTACAGGACAAGACTCTGCCGTCCATCTGCATCTAAAGGACAAAGGTCACTCTTTTGAGGATGCCAATGTTCACATTTTGGACAGAGAAGACAGACGGTTTGAAAGAGGAGTGAAAGAAGCCATCTATGTCCACTGTGAACGGCCATCTTTGAACAGAGGCGGTGGTTTGCGACAACAACTGTCTGCCATCTATAATCCAGTTCTGAGATCCCTTCCCAGATGCCTTAACGCCCACTCACATCCAGCGCCATCTGACCTCTGGAAATCACATGACAGGGTGGGGCTAGGTTTCACACTAAGCTCACCCTAAACCATGGCTGATTGAGACCCACACCCGTTTTCACACCTCGTGTGATTAGGTAGAGGATCACTAGGGGGCCCATTGTCCCTCTGCGAGGGACACTCCCACAAGGCTTAAATATGGGACTCTCCACCATTTGACCCTAGAACTGAAGAAGCTTCTAGGATGAGAGGTGAAACGTCTTCAAGCAACCTAAAGAAGTCCAGACGCCTTTTCCTTAGACTACGATGACCTGGATGACTGAGAACCTTCACAGACATACTTATCAGCATAACAGAAAGTATTTGTACTTCATTTCTTCCCGCCACTGCAAGTATAAAAATCTGAAGCTTACACAATTAGCAGCAATTTTTTAAAGGTCTTTTTGTTCGTAATTATGCATAGTTTAGTTATCAATTAATGTTTTCTATCTATATTTCTTCCAGCGTTATTATATTTATTTGCTTTTTGAGTTTTTTCCCAGTAGAATTGTGTTATCTGCCTCACCGATCTCTTGAAATACCATAATTACCATTTAACTGGTAAAGAATTTCTGACTCTGTGATGTTCTTTGTCTTGCAATAACAATAATAATTTGCTGCCACTATTCAGCAAAGCACAAGCGCACGGGGAAATGCTGTAAATTAAATGTGCACCTGGTGTCATTACTAATGGCTTTGCTCTAACAGATCAACCCCTGAGACAGTTTTCCTAATCAGCATCAACAAAGTCCTTACAGTACATCACACCAAACCTTTAGGTGGTGCCTTTTCTATGCCTCAAGAGGAGTCAGTTAATTCAGCTATTTTGGGTCTGAAAGGAAAGATGCAGTCAGGCAGTAGCTTCTCAAATAAACGTGCCAGTGAAAATGAATGTGAATATGAAAATGTATTGTGAGGCTGAATTATTCAGCTCAGCTCTGATGTCTGCTGCCAGTTTTGTTTCATGGCCTTAGGCACCCCAAGTTTTTCTCTCATTGCCATGGTCTGGAATCTAGCAGGAAACACCAGACACCACCAAAATTGTGATCCTCTAGTAAACATTTGCACAGTAGATTTGCTGTTAGGATGCAGGCAGCCGTGAATTATATTAATCAGTAGAACTGTGGATCAGTGGAGTCCTTATCGTCTCAAATTCACTTTTTGCTCACGCACTCCGCCTCATTGTAGTTTCATAGAAAATCTTTTGTTTTAAAGTTTTTTCTTAATGATGTTCACAAGCAAAGTAATGCCTATATTCTCCTTTAAATTTACATTTATTTTTGCCTTGGCTTGACTTACATGCTTGCAGTGGGTTTGCAAAGCTGTAAACTTAGCTTAAAAAAACCTACAATGTTCATGAATAATGTTGATCTAACGCAACTGTAGGGCATATGAAATATCTCCAATTTTTTCAACTACAAATTTACAGATTATTACAGAATTGTCATGTTGCTGTGACATTTCCTACACAACACACAACATTTGAGGGGAGTTGTTATTTCCCCGACACCTCGCCCCTTCAAAAATCAAACTTTTTTAAGCCTAAACAGTAATGCATGAAATTGATTACTAGAGGTTATCACATAGAAAAAGATGAAACAAGCAAAAAATATATAATTTATGCATAATTTATAGTGCTATAGTCAGAGGTTAAAGCAAGCTGGTGTTTTTTTTTTTTTTTTGGAACAACAAAAGAACAAGTGCAGATGTCCACAAGTTGTGGTTATGGTACTTCAGCATTTAAGCTCCTGCTACAGATGAGGAGTATAAAGGGACTAATGTTATTTTTAAGTGGCAGGTAATTTTAAATGCAACGTTTCTATCAGCTCAATAAACATCTCCAAACACACAAACTGTTTGTGCGCAGGTTGTTGCACACTGTGTCTACTAGCTAAATGTACAGCTGCCTTGTTTACTATGAAGAGAAAAGAATGAGATAAGAGATGAAGAAAGAAGTAAGTAAGATAGGATAGGAAGAAGAGAGGTTATAGTTAAAGGGTAATGACTGCTCAGAAGCATTTGATAAAATGAAAATGTAAAGCTTACACGCAAGTTCTCATTTGTTAAATCAGATATTAGATTTATAGATGATGTGAAGTTTTATACATTGTGAAAGGTGCTGCAAAACAAACTGAGGCATACAAACCTCGTGTTAATTAAATATTAAATGTAAATACTCTTCAGTTAATTTCAAGATAAATACTATAGGTTAGCTTTCTGTACTTTGTGTTGGACTTGTGCGCAGTTGCTTTGGTGTCTATGATAACAGTTTGGTCAGAAATAAATTTAAGATTCACTCATTGAACATATCTTAATGCCATCTAGTATAAAGACAGCATAAACAGTATACTGTCAGTGTAGTGGAAATTAGCCAAGACAACTCATGAAACATCGTCTTACATCTTGTTAAACTCCAGAAAGAGCGATAAACCTCAGAGTACTGAATACATTCAATGTCATAATATTATTTTATTCATATAGCAAAAGGTCCAGTTAGCTTTGGACAAAAAAGCTGGTAGAAACTGCTGCGAATGAGCTTACTTTTCACTTTACTACTTTTTACAATGCATTTCAGAGCCTTTTTGACTTTTATTTGAATAAAGAAGTTGAATCAATACCTCACCTTTATTCTTTTGGGGGTTTTTTTTGTTTGTTTGTTTATGCACCCAACACTTCACCAAAGTATTATTTAACACAAATATCTATACTACTATATACTACTAACTGAAGATGCAGTGGTCCAATTGGTCAGATCTGTTTACTTGCATTAAAAAAAAAATTGGAAACCTCCAGCTTGATCCAGAAAAATAAAAAAATATCATCTTGTAATATTACATAGTCAGAATGGCTGCATTAGGAATAGGTGAGTCTGAAAAATATTTTGAACTAATAAAATATTTGCAAAAATGTTACACATCCAGTCTGTAACTCTTAGATGAGACAAAGACTGAACTATTTGGACAGAATGACAAGAGGTAGGTTTGGAGGAGTAAAAGTTATGTTTTCAAATCAGACCTCATTCAATTTGGTCCCTTATGCAAAGAATAAAATTTTGAAAAAAAAAAAAAAAATGAACTGGTCAACACTTCTAGCAAAAATACCCCACATTTGCTACAGCAGCAGTGCATTGGTTTCACAGAGGTAATATCTGAATACCTGGAGGGCAGAGAGGAATCAGTATGTTGGACAACAAATCAAACAGATCAAACAGATACGATACAAGAAAAAAATGACAGCAGTTGTCTATCCTTCGGTTCACGCATTTCCCCAAAAATATCCTTTAGAGCACTCTGTTTAATTAAGCTCGCTTGAACAGGTGACAAACACCTGGTGAGGATAGTGAGGATTATTTTCTCTTTGAGTGAGGTAGATTTACACAAGAATAATGTTTGTCTTCTCAAGTCTCTTGCAGCGGTGAGACAAAACACACTTGTCAAATAGGCAAACAGGTGTGCAAAAAGAAAAGTATGGAGAGGAAAAGGGAGAGAAGGAGGGGCAACAAGGAAAATGTGGAGACAGCAGAGATGACCCACATTGGTGCAAGTTGTTATGAATTCACAATGATGCTGCTGGGCTTGTTAGCACACGGCTGGGGAGCCAGGGGTGATGGGAGATGCACAGTTGGCTACCTCGGCTAACCCCTCTGCAATTCTATTACACTTGTTTATAGCTCTTGGCAAACCGAACACCAAAGATACTTTAGCTTCTCAGAGAAGGGCAGGGTTAAAGGGGGATGACTACTTAGCATTTCACAAGGAGACACAGAGGGCATCCTGAGCAAAGTGAACATGCAGGGGAAGTGAAGAAAGACTAGAAAGGAAGATACAGATAGAACTGGGCTGACTCTTATACTGATGCATAATAATAGGACAAAACGGTGAAACAAACATTATAGGATTAAATATTACTTTGACTTATGTTTTCTTCTAATCTTTCTGTAAATTCGGCCCTTTATTACATATGCTGTGAATGATTTGTAAACATGTCCTTGGTTTCCATGAGCACAATGTTTTTGAGTGACAACTGGTCATCCAGTTTCTGTGGCAGTTTGAGAGATAGCAGCTGTCACAGCTAATTTAAGTGTTTCTGGGCAGCAAACTGGGGCTGAGAGTAGCACCTGCAAATTAGCAACTCTTGTCATCCACATATGCACGCGCACAAAAAAAACTGTTTTTTTGTCTACATCTGCAGGTGTAAACAGTTTTCCTCTATTTGTTAAACTGTGGCAGTTTCTTTACATTGCAAATGAGAGATAATGACAAAAAATACTTTGCTAGATTAAAAAAAATGTGATAATAATAAATGAATGAATGTAAATTGCATAACTTCATATTCAAGATATTTTGTATGACCTTTAACTTTGAATTCCATTCATTCATCTTTAGGACCATAGACAAAAGTGAGACAATGGTTTGACAGGATATACCATCGGCAGTGCAAGATGAAGCAATTTTCTACTCTTTTGCTATCAATTCTACATTTCTTAGTAGAGCATACAAAACTCACTTTACTACGGAGCCCCGCAAAGGACATGGGAGAAAAAAAATTAAGATAAACATTTGCGAGATCTTGCAAAACTTTTGCAAATATGTGATTTCTTGATAAACGGAGCAGGTATTTGAAGCATACACAGCTACATTCACGCCTAGAAATATCTTAAAAGTTTATTTTGTGACCCAGAAAGAGTAATAATAAAACTAAGTAGCTTCCGCCATTGTTGGAAACAAATTGGCTGGCACTATGAATTTGGGGATAGGTTGGGCCACGAAGGATACACCGACTCAGCCTTCAAATGCGACCTGCGAAGGATGCAAAAGTTTTGCAAGTCCCTGAGTTACTTTTGTGAGATCTCGCAAAAGTTCATCTTCATTTTTTTTTTCTTCCATGTCCCTTGTGGGGCTCCGTACTTTACAATTAGTAAGACTGAGTAAAATAAATCAAAGAAAATCTGTCAACACAAGAAAAGTTTAACCAAGAAAATTGTAACCTACCAGGTACCTGCATTAACCCTTTAATACACTATCATTAATGGTTTCAAATGTGTTAAATGTGTTTTACATGATTAAAAAACACCAAATCAACCAAACAAAAAGGAACACAGTCTGCACATCTTACAACATGGATTTTCAGTAGTAAAGCAGTAAATACATTCACATGCGATACCTCAACCAGTGATGTTACTGAAGGAAGAATACTGCAATCATGCTTTCAGCGCATATGGCTTTCTATCCTTAAGGCAGTGAAAGCATATATAATGGAAGCCACAGTATGTCTCAACATGCTGGGCTCATTTCTATTTCCACTGCATCCTCACAGGAGGAGATAACCACAGTGACCCATAATAAGCAGGGAAGAACCATGACAGTCCCCATCCTCAATCATGCTGTGTTCAAGTCACAGTTAACTGATGGGCTCGTCATGTGTGCTCTTGTGGTGGAGTTAATGGGAGCTGAGCACTTTTTGTTGCCATTTCACATTAAAAGCTTCAAGTACAGTTTGAGGTACTTTTGGAATTCATTTGATTTGAAGCTCAGAGGCAGATGTGGTACATTTCATTCAGCTACAGCTGTAGCCATTTACTACATACATTTGTGTTCAAATATCCACATAAAAACTTAAGCTAAGCATATGAAATATAATACAATACCAAAGCCAAAATCACAGAAAAAGCAGTATGTCGCTGAGGTGTCATAATAGTTTATCTACAATATATATCAATTCTTAATTTCCACTTAATTTTCTGAATTTAACAGTAGTAACATTATCATATATTTCAAGAAATAAGGAACACACCCTTATTTCTTAAAACCTCGCCCAGCGGCAATGTTTACCACTTTGTAGCATCCTTTTTTCTTTTAGCAGCAGTCAGTAAATGTCTTCATACCAAGACCAGGTGTTGTTGTTTGGGAAATGAAATCTGTCCCATTCTAGCCTGATGTAGAATTATAGCTGCTTAACAGCCCCCTGGGGCTCTTATTTCTCCTAGTTTTGTTTTATGATGTGCCAAATTTTTTCAGCTGGTGAAAGTTCTGGACTGCAGGCAGGCCAGTTCAGCACCTGGAGGCTTCTACTCCAAAGCCATGCTATTTTACTAGATGCAGTATGCGGTTCAGAACTTGCCGTGGCATATGTTGCTGGATCACAATTAAATTAAATTCAGTTTACACAGCGCCAAATTAAAACAACATTCTAATCAAGGCACTTGATATTGTAAGGTAAAGAGAGAAACCCCAACAATCAAACGTCCCCCTTTGAGCAAGCACTTGATGAATGGAGGTAAGAAAAACTCCCTTTTAGCAGGAAGAAACCTCAGCTTCACAGGAAGCCCCCAGCAGCCTAGGACTATTGCAGCATAGCTGAGGGAGCATTCAGGGTCACCTGATCCAACCCTAACTATGTAAATGTATCTATATAAAGTTTTAAGCTTAATCTTAGAAGTAAAGAGGGTGTCTGTCTCGCAAATCCAGACCGGGAGCTGGTTCTACAGAAGAGAGGCCTGAAAGCTGAAGGTTCTGCCTCTAATTCCACTTCCACACTAAAAGTAAACCAGCAGTCTGAAAATGAAGTACTCTATTGGGGTGATATGATCTAATGTATTTGTTTGCTAGGCGCAACAACCACCAAACAGCTAAAACAGCAAATTATTAAAGAGCAGGTAAACAAATTCTGCAAAAAATGCAAAAAAACCCAAAGTGTGGATCCCTCCATTCACCCGACGGCACAAAGATATGCCTTGGTGTGCTGAAAGCTGAAACTGCTGGTTTTCTTACTCTCCAACCAAAATTCATTGAACCAGCAGCAAAAGAAGACCAGAACTACACCTTCATGATTGTAAAACATTGTAATGACTTCCCTCTTTGGCTGCTTTCACCTTGATAAAACCACACTTCCTGCACAGCTCTCTCTCAGCGTGCTTCAGTTTCCCATCAAAAATCTCTATTTTCTGCCTTATTTGCTTGCTTATTATACCCCAGTCTACCGTTGTGTACGGTGTTGTCAGCAAAAATGACCTCTGACAAGAAAACCTCATTTCTGTTATTCCATACTAAAGAGATTTCAACTTCACAAATAGAGTCAAATTAGAAAATGCTTAGCTATGTCTCTAATAAATCTCTGTGACTTTGTAAACAACAGAAATGTTTATTTTTTCACTTTCTGTTCTAGAAATGCATGTTTTTTTTTTATGACTACAGTAAAAAACAAACAACAACAACAACAATAAACTGGTCAGTCTGGGCAATTTGCTACCAGAGCTTTGTGTGTACTTTTACACATTTATTTCCTACAGGTCCAAAGAGTTGTGCTGACAGACGTCTTTCTTTGTCACAACACCTTTTTTTCATAGTGTAGAAAAACAGTTCTTTACGCACATGTTTCACTGAACTGACCTGTTCAAGATCAAAGTGGGCTGTATGTGGCCCTCGATGTAAAATAAGTTTGACACCCCTGGCCTAGGGAAAGCATGCATAATGTAAACAGTCTATTAGATAGATATGATTCAAGCCACTGCAGCAAAGTCCCATGCTATAATCCCTGTAATAATATATAATGGTCAACAGTATTTAATGCCGCATTAAGTCCTAGCAGGAAAAGCACAAAAATGAGTTTGATGTCAGAGACCATAAGAAGATCATTTGTAACCTTCAGTAATACTGTTTCTGAATCAGAATACTGCTTGCTTTAAGACAAAAACAGTAACAGACTGAACTAAATTAAATAACACAAAATGTTACAAAGTTTACAAAATTTTAGAAATAGCTCTAATTTATACAAATGGCTTAATCATAAGTATCCAGAATATTACAGAGGTGAAATATATATGATTGACAGGTTTTTGTGATGAGTTCTGAAACCTGAAATCTTCAAATAAATAATTCCTCTGCAGATGATCAGCTAGATATTTTACAAATCGTTTGTGAGGTGGTTAATTACTATAATTTTTTCTCTAATGGTTACAATTTTATTCGTCAAGAAATTCCTGAAGTCGTTACTAGGTAGTTTACTAAGAGTGCTCGGCTCAACGGAGCTCTGACGATTTCTCAGCCTGGTTACAGTGATGAAAAGAACCCTGCGGTTCTTTTTTTCTTCAATCACTGATAAATAGTAAGATGTTCTATTTTTACGTTTTATTTTTGTTTTTTAATACAGTAATAAACTCTTTTCCCAGGCTAAATTAAGATATTCTATTTAGTGAGACTTCCTCTCAAACTTACAGACTATGTGCGTTAAGGTGAACATTTGAGAGATATACCAGGAAGTCAAGTGCTTCTCTTTGGAGGCTCTTTTTCAGAGGAGCCACAGCATTCAGAGTTGTATACAGTAAACATGTAATACTATTCACAAGATAATTGACCTCTGTGGGAGTAGAGTTCAGTTAGCTGCTTTGCAATGTGTGCAATATGGCATTAAAGATTACAAGTGTGTAACTAAGTGTAACTATGTTCAAGGAATTATATGCTTAAATTTAGTTACAGCACTTTCAGAAAGACATCTACTGTAACAAAATGTATTCGCCACTGCTGTGTAATCCAGTGATACATACACAGGCATCCACTACTTATTTTTAACCTTGACCCTTGCCCACAGAAATGTCTTTATATCTTTTATTGATATTTTTGCACAGTAAAGTCTTCATAATTTTATGTTGAGGAAATTCATTGTTAAATGTTTCCACAAATTGTAGAAGCAAGTTTTCTTTTGAAGCATTGTGAACCTCTGTTCATCTTTACTTTTTAGAAATTCCACCTCTCTAAGATGCGTTTAATTTTTTATACCCATATATAACGTTACTGACATGTTGACGAAAACCCGCTAACTTGAAAATGTTCCTTCGGGTGTTTGTTTTTAGTAGCCCTTACATTCTCGGCTTTTGGTTGCTCCAATCCCAAATTTTTTGAGACATTCTGTTGCCATCAAAATCAAAATGATGACCGAAATGGCCGAATAGTGACATGTTTCAGTTTAAACTTTTGGTGTGTTTTCTTTTTTATTGTGAATAAAATATGGGCCTGTAAGTTGCAAGCCATTGTATTCTGTTTTTATTTCACAACACAACCATAGCATGCGAAAATTTGTCATTTACTTTTAGCATGAAATTTATCATTGTTGTTAATGGCACCACCCCACCCCAGCCAGGCCACGCTGTAAATAATGCATGGCTATAATTAAATACAATTAACAGACACAGCACAGTTGAAAATTTCAGCTCAAAATGTGGCTTGAATGTGAAACAGGGCTAGGGTTTATAATGAGACAACAGGTTTTCTCTTGCCAGGGCCCCTAGCGTAGCTGCATGCAACCTCCACACTTTAAATAAGAAAAATCAATCAAACACTTCATTTCACTGTATGAGAGCTATGAGAGCTCTATCACAGGGTTCTATTGTCTACATGCACAATTTCATAGATGGGGGAAGTAAAACAAAAAAAAGAAAAGAAAGAAAGAGCGACACACACATACACACAAGACATGCACCCAGAGATAGAACACACACAGTATGCCAGATGAAATATCAAAAGGTCAGTAGACAGACAAGAGGATATAGCGGTGCCACTGTAAGACAGGATGGGTCCTAGCTCTCTGTCCCCCAGTGTTTGTCTGTTTGAAATCAAGGACAACACTGGAAATTGTAAACAAGCCTTAATGTCTATGTTTGCCCATGCATAATTTAGATGCCAGAAACGCCTTCCAATTCTTTAGATTCTCAAATCCGTCTCAGTCACCATAAAGCTAAAAATCCAAACACGGAATTATGATTTGCAGAGATTACATAGAAAAATACTTAAACCTCTGTGCAAATTATCAACTAAAATGCTATAACTATACATAAATTAAAATAAAATTATTCTAGACACGAACTGAGTGCCAGGTGCCTCTTAATCCATGAGTATATGGTGAATATGCGCTGAAAGTTCCATTAATCCCCAGAATTCGTGCATCATGGTCTCATGTGATTTATTAACACAGTGAATGAACCATGGAACAATAATTACTTCAAACATTCAACTTTTTTAATGTCTGTCGACCATTTTAGTCTTTAATCAAGGCAAATAGAAAGCAACATGTCACAACTGCACAACAGTGCCACACAATGGTCAGGAGAGGGAAAAGCATAATGGATAAAGCCTAATTAAAAAAACAATACCTTAGATTGAAGCTTATTACTTGGCAGATGAGGGAGAAGGCAATGTTTTCTTATATGTCTCCAAGTTATTATTAATCTTAAAAATATTAAAACCAATCTGTCATAGTAAAACACCAGCTCGGGATTTATTTGATGAATGAACAGAATGGGGGATCTCTAACAAAACACACAACGCACAATACACAAAGTAACAAACATAGCTGTTAAACAGAGAATAGAATTCTGCTAGTTTATTTAAGCATCAAACCAGAACGACCACTTTATTATGAATGGGCAGCTACATAATTACATATTGTATTGTAAAATTAATTGGGATGGCAGAAGGACAATGTCGGCCAATGCTGTGGCATCAACGGTAAAAAAAAAAAATGAACGCATTAAGGATCGTGGTCCACTAAAAAGCAAGTTTTGTTAAAGCAGATAACACTTGCTGAAGACATGTCTCTGTATCTTTCTTTATTTTAGAAGTAAAAAGAAGATAATTTGTGAAGAGGAAAGAAAAGTATTGCTAGAGAATGGAGGGCGTGCAATCAGAAGCATAGAGGGAGAACAGATACACATCAACAAGGTGATACACAAAGTTAACTTTAAGATTATTTTTTCAGTATATTTTATAACTTAATATTATGTAAATATATTTTCTAGTAAAAACACTTGTCCATCAAAGTTTTCAATGACTTGATATTTTTTTGGACACAACTGATTGCACATCTGCTACCCTTTTGGGGCAGTTTTCTTTGCATATGTTCTTCATTATGAAATTAGAGCACTGCTGCCTATACATACAGTAAGGGTTTGGAGTATTATTCTGTAAAACTGTAAATATAAACCAATTACAAGCCAGGACAACGTTTCAAACAAATACTAAGAAAACAGCTAGCCTACCTCGATCCAAATGACAGTAAGTTCTTGAAGCCTCTGCCAATTTCCTGGCAACCTCAAGGTAATGACAAGACTCCAAGACTGAACCGGGCTAACAAAAAGAAACAATGCATTTGTTTTTTTGTGGAAATCAAAGGGAGGAAGGACAACATATAATTTTAGTGGCATTGGTAGGTTGAATTATTTATTTAGCCTATCTCTCTGTTTCCTCTGGTTATATATTTTACTCGCAGATTCTATAGTATTCATCCTACCTAGTCATCATACCCAGCTAAACTGTAATGAAGATACTCAATCCCCTCCCCAGTCTAAAAAAAAAGCCTCTTGAGTATTTTAAATAAGAACATTTTTTACTTTTACTGGGAGATATACTTGTTTGTAAATACACAATGCAATGCAAATACAATTTCTCCTGGCTTCATTCTTATGGTTTGAAACTATTACTATATATTCTCACAGATAACGCCCACTCTGCTGTTTATATATGTATTTGGTGTGTGCATTTGTGGGTCTTGCCTGCATGTATTCGTGTATATCACTGTTTATAAGCATCTTTGTGTTTGTCAGCCTGTGCCCAACTAGAAAAAAAAAAAAAGTTCTATAAAACGTCTCTATAAACAGCATGGCACAATAAATCCTAGGCAGAAATATTAAGTGGAACCAATATTTTGCTGGACTCACTCCAGATTTCTAGTAAAACTCACAACTTGTGATGATCTTAGCATTAAAAATATATATTTTACAAGGGGGAAATAATCCAACTCCATTCCAGCCAAGGCATTATTGTCATGGAGCTATCGGCATTGTGCACCTGTGCCTTTCTACTGAGAGGTCATTTAGTTTACATTCTCTCTTTTAGGCAAAGCTCTATTAAATACACCATGCATACCCAAGCAAAAAGGGATTTTTGCAATGTCACGAAGAAAGAAAATAACTGGGGGGGGGGAAAGTGCTGCAAACTGTTGCTGTGTTCTAAGAAGGAAGCCTCCCATATGTGCAGAGAAACGAAGCAGTGAAGCTACAAAGGAAACATGCTCAAGGACACCTGTTCCTTGTAGGGAGCAGTTTGTGAGAAGCATCTTTTCTGTACAACACTGCACCGGTCTTGTGTGAATGAAAAAAAAGGAACACTCCCTCATCACCACATGGAACCACAATGTACTTTTGAACATGATGACATATTAAAAATTTGATGAGGTCCTAAGATGACACAGTGTGACTGTGTACGTAAGAAAGTATAATGCCAACTTTGAAGCATTTCTTTATGACAATATTTTTAAGCCTAACCAGATCACTTATTGATCAAAGAAAACAGCAAAGGATAATTACTTTTGTAATTAAGATTACAGCATCAGCATAATGCCTGTGATGCTAGTAATAGAAACCACAGAGGACTTAAAAACAAATTCATCTGCATGAACCCAAGTACCCTGAATCGACTCTGCATTTCCCATTACAGTTATGCCAGGCAATGTGAAGCCAGTATACAAGTATACCAGTATATTCAGTATACAAGTATACTGAATATACTAGCCTACATATACCAGTATAGACTGAAGAAGTCACTTGGATAAGTGACTACTGCTGAAAACGCTACGTCCAGATGAACAAAATCAATTTTTGGGGCATACTACTACAGCTGGAAGTGATAGAGTTGAGATGTTTACTGTAAGGTAGGTGTGTTTATTATGATTGAATATATATAATATATATATATATACACACACACATATACATACACACACACAAACATATGTATACATATACACACACATACAAGCGTATGTATAGATGTGTATATATTCATATATATATAACATAACAGAAGTCAGAAGATGAATATTATGCAAAAATGGCATTTAGAAAAAAAAGGAAAACAAAATGTGAAAACACTATCTACACTACCATGATGACTAAACTATGTTAGAGGTTAGATTAGCAAGTATGTAACAAAATAAAATGATTGAGGGTAACAACATTAGACACATCCAATGTGGCTTAGAAATGCTCCATAAGCACTACAGCTATTATTGCTTTTTTAATCAGTGTCACACAGTCACAGCTGATAATTTTTATTAGTTTTTAAATATAGTTTTTCTGGTTGTATTTACGTTCAGACCCTATGTCTCAACTCTAAAAACAATTACCAGGCCTTTGTGACCACAGAGCTATTTATCAGCATCTGCACAGAGCCTCTGTCTGTTCGCCACAGCTATCTGCCAAAAACTGCATTTTGAAGAAGCTGACATTTTCAAATGGCTTTTAAATAATAATTTCATATTAGGTTGATTGTGGTTGTGTTATGTATGGCTATGCATTGTGTAGAAATGTAAATTTTGATGAAGAGGACAAGGGAGGGGAAAAAAAAGTCAGCCTGGTCCTCCCTACCTATTTTTGTCTCTCTGCGAGATGAGGTCATCAAACACCAACCTGCTTTGTATATTAATGATGCAACAGCCAGGGTTCTTTGGACACCCTGTCCCTGGAGACTGCTCGTCTGGCAGCAGAGGAAGACTTCATCTTGATTTAAGAGAGATAACACCCTCGACAGAACTGTGACAAAGGCTAGATAGGCAGTGTGAGAGGAGATAGTGAGGGAGTGTCGACACCAGTAGAGAGGAGAAGACAGGACAGGAGGGAGGCAGAGGAGGGACCGTGTGATACACTGTGCCTTTAAAGCACCAAGCCCCTCCTCCACAGAGCCAAGCAGAAGAGCCGAGTGGTGCTGGCAGGAGCCTGAGCCCAACGATAAACTCTGGCATCAGCTTCCCTTCATCCGGCAGTGAGCGAGGACACAGGGAGGGCGTAGGGGCAGGGGGACAGGGACGGAAAAGAGTGACAGAACGAGAGGGAAGTGTGAAAGATAGGTAGAGAGAGACAAACCAGGCCGATAGACAAAGAGGGAGAGGCTGTCATAAGAATCACACAGCTCCTTTTTCACAGTAGCAGCTCAGTTGATCTGTCTGCTGCCTCCCGATGCAGGCGAATGCTGAAGGGGATGACGGGTGGTGTGTTACAGCAGCACAGCTATCTGAGTGATGGTAGCGGCCGCAGCAGCATCACAATCCGAAGCAGGGGCTCTTCTTGCCACTCTGGCTCTTAGTCATCTTCAGCGTTCTCTCTCCCTTCTCAGAGTGCTATCAGGGCCATTCATCGTTCCCATCTCATGCCTCCTGCCTCCTCCTCCTCCACAGCTTCATCCTCCACTTCTACTCCTCCTCTGATGAGCCACAGCCTCAGAGTGAAATAACCCTGCTAATAGAAGCTTCTCCCTCTGTCAAGACAGTAA
>VUQR01023343.1:7766-21565 GCA_015108515.1 Hemichromis elongatus | reverse complement strand
CATATCCTCTCCTCTCTCTGTTCCCTCCCCTGCTGCTGCTGCTACTGCTGCTGCTGAGCAGAGCGGGGAGCAGAAAACTGCTTAGCAAGAACACTTCAACATTTAACCATGAGAGTGGCTCTTGTAATCACTAGCACTTTAACTCAGTGAGTAGAACAATATAGAGGACAGTGGTAAACATACTCTCATACCATAACATTGTTGAGCCTATTACCAGAGAATATTTGCCAAATTTAAGTGCATTGCAATGGTATTAGGAAATCCCCGTGTGGAAAATGGGCCATAAAAAAATTGATGAGTTCCAGTTATCTCCAAATTTTAGATCTGACCCCAATTGACACGTGTCTGCTGAAATATCTTTACAACAAATTTAAAAATATAGCTGTAATGATAAATGAAATCTTGTGAAAATTTAGGATAATAACTAAAATATTATATTATAATATTATAATATATAATATTATTTATTTATATGGCACATTTAATTGCTTCACAGAAACCAATTAAGAGCAATAATAAATACATGTGAATAAAATTATAAAATAAAATAAATACAAATAAAAATGCTTTTCTAAGACATCATGCTGGATTTACAATAGAGCAAAAACAAACAAAAAGTCTATTTCTATTAATAGTCATGATAACTAATCAACTTGGCACATGGATGGGATTCATTTTGTTTGTCCAAACGGACGCCTGTAAGAAATTACAATACAATAAGTCACAAAGCTGTGTTCTGGTGTATCATTTTCCACAAAATTTTGACTTGGCTTGCAGCATTGTGGGTTTTACTGCCCAGTTAACCACAGCCCAGTGATCTCCACTGTGGATGGCCCAGCCTGTTCTCCACTACAGAATCCATTTACTTTGGATGGAGGCAGCGTTGGGCCAAGTCTCTGACATGCAAACATGCCGACCAGCTGCTCCTTGCAGGTCAACGATACTCAGTGGCCAACAGTAAAAGCTTAAAAACACACAGAGAAAAGTGCCCTTCAACCTGACATACCTGGGCCAAAGTGTTTCATCTTATTAAAAGCCATTTGGAAGAAATGACAAGTACCCGCCTGCTGTGTCTGTCAATTTGTTCTTCCTTGACTGACCTCTTTTGTGTGTGCAAATTAAATTCCTAAATTAAACTTGGTGACGTGCCTCAAGCAGAGTTCTCCTTGCTCAGGAAAACAAGAAAAAGCAGGTACCTTTCTTTTGCCTGAATTCAGAACACCCTGCCATCTCCACATCTGTGTTGCTGCCTTGAGCTGAGCTCCCCACGAATTTGTCCATTTCTGCAAGGAAGCAGGGGTTCAATTATTCTTAGGACTAAAGAAATTGCTCTTTGGGATTCAGAGTCAAAAACCAGATTGTCTGTTGATTGGCTGATTTTAAATGAATTCTGATATGTCCACAGTTGTTAGCAAGTGACAAAAAGATGACTGCTTTAATTAAAGGACGTTACCTTTTATTGTTATTTTTAATTCCACGATCACAATATTTAAAAGTAAGTGGTTTTGTGGACAGCAAGGGGATCAGAGAAGGAAAGGACTAGTGGTAAACAATGTGTTAAGACTTAAACGGCATCTAACCTTGAGAGCTGTGGAAAGAATAAAAACTGCACCACGCAAAGCATTCCCCAGAGACTCTTTTACCAAGCTCTGCTGTGGAGGTCCAGCATTCTTTCGGATGCAGGCCCAGCATATTGACTAGCCCATCGTGCCTGTAAGACCCAGTGGATTAGGTGGCCCTTTGAGCTCTGCCTCCCTCCGTGAACCCTGCACTCAGCACAGACTGTAATGAGGGCTTTAGGTTAGACCTCTGCTGAGATAAACACTCCAAAAATTGCGCTTGTTGTGTTCATTGATTTTTATCAGCTAACACACCTACTGTGGGCTAGTTACAGATAAAGCAGTGAAAATTTTTACCATGCATGTTTGTACTTTGTGATTCAGCCACAAACCCATTGCTTGTCCCAAGGCAAGGATAGAGCTGAACAGGATGAAAAAAGGGTGTTAGAGGCAAAGCAAAGAAATACTGAAGGGAGAAAAAAAAAGAGAGAGAAAGGGAGAGATGAAGGGCGGATGGAGATAATGGTTTCTCCTGCTGCACAGAATTGCGACAGACTGGGTGGAACAGCTTAGATCAATTGTTGCAATTGTGCTCGTTCGTGGGCGTGTTTAGGATTGTTTTGGCCTATCTCTGTGCTGTGAATAAAACCAGTAGACTGTAGTTAATGGTGTGAAAAATGGCATCCATCGAAGTGCACAAGCAGCCTCCAAGAATAGCTACATCATTTCATTGTGTCAAAGCATACTGTACGCAGAGGGACAGCTTTCTCTCCATTAGGCCATCAGATTGTGTTTTACTAAGGTGTGGATACGTGATTTTATAACTGTTGAGATGCATATAATGCAAAATAAACCGATTAATATTATGATCAGATTTTTGAAGAGGCGCTATATTTTTCTCTATTTCCATTGCCTGTAAAAACGCTCAAGGCAGCATGGGCCAACCCACTCACCAGCGGTGCAGCTTAATCCAGCTACAATCTTTGGAACTGTGTTATACTGAGGGATCATCAGGAGGCTTTTTTTGTCATTCCTTTTATTTTTAGCCATAGTCTGTGATGCATCATAAATCAACCCAGTTTCGAATGAGATTGTTCAGTTTTCACCAGCAGAAATAGCTCAAGTTAGATGGCTCACTACTAAGCAAGTGGAGCATTTCTAAAGCCTTTTAAGGGCTCAAGTTTTTACACTTCCGTCCTGACGCACGATGCCAAACAGGTTCTCTCAGATAACACACAACAGGTGTTTTAGTGCTATTGATATTCAGCATTTCTGATATTTCCACCATAGGAAAATAATTGTGCATCTGGTACTTTGTTATGCATGTTAGAAAATCCTGCCAGAAACTGTGTGACAAGTTACAACAGTATGACTCACTTCTAATTCTGGCTTGGCATGTGTAATGTTGCACACTGTCTTGGTATAATTAAAAATGTGTTGTTTACAATATAGAGCCAGGATGCAGCTGTGACAATGCAATTGGGTGTTTTATTTTTAATCAGTATCAGTTATTAAGGTGTAAAGCTATCTAACCTGATTTTATCATGTGTACAAATATCAGAGGGACAGCTCAGATTGAGCAATTTGGAAACCCAGCTCTGGAGGCAAGACTGAGATTGTTTGGTCACGTACACAGAATCGACATTTGCTAGGGAGGAGGAAAAGAGGAAGACCACGGCAAAGATTCATGGATTCAGTAGAGAGAGACATGTAGAGGGTTGGTGTGACAGAGGAGGATGCTCGGGTTAAATGGCCGTTTCTTGACTTACTAGTTAGACCAAAAGTAGCATTTGGTAAAGTGGAAAGTTTGCTGATCAAAGTTTTTAAAACTGTGAAGTGCATGAGTAACAGGCCACTTAACTGTATCAGTCAAATGAATCATAATAAAAAGGATTCTAAAATTTGCCAGTAATTTGTCACAATTAAACAAATAAGGTCTTGCACGAAAAATAATTATATAAAGGAACATTTATCATATTCAGGAACAACTCAGTGTTGTCTTTACTTTTTCGGTCTTTTGTGTGATTGATGAATTTACACTTTGTGAGTTTAAGAAGGATGAATGCTCTCTGGTAAGGTAAAGCCAGTTTTTATTCTCAGTTATCCCATAAACATCTTTATGTGATAACTTGTACAGTTTTTAGTATCATGAAAAAAAACTGTTCAATTATTCTGTAAGAAAGTTATTGAGTTATAGATTCATGTTGAATCTGGCCATTTTATTACCATTCTAATATAAGTTTCTGAAAATAAGTTCTCAACTGGATTTTTTCTACTTTTTTTTGTTATTTTTTTAGATGGCATATTTTTCAGTTCATTACTGTTACACAAAATAACTTTGGATATGTGATAAATATAGGTACAGAACCTGTAGAGAATTTTCTGAGGATAAATGACAGCAGAAAAATTACTGCTTCGGTACTATGATAACAGAGTGTATAAAAGAGGCATGTCTCCTATTGAAGGCTCAATTTGGCTCTTGAAAAGCATTTTGCCAAGGCAACATGAGAACACTATGGAAGTAAAAAGTCATTTTTCTCAACAAAACTATCAGATCCATTTTTAGCAACTGAGTATTTACAGTAATGAAACAATTGATGACTAAATATACAATTTAATAATGATAAGTTACTGTGCAATATGGCCCTTATGTTCCTTTTGAACATGAATAAAGATATGTTAATTTTACTGATACAAATCAGAGCAGATGTGGTGTACTACATACAGTCAAGCGGATTACAAATACTATTAAAAAAACTAGTTTAAATTCTTAATTCAGTGTCTGCTCAGCAGGGAAATTAAATTACATCTTGAAAAATGTTCTCAGAGAAACACCCTTATCCTTTTAAATGTTTAAACACCTCAGCTACTTTATTTCCCCCAACGGCTAACTAGAAATGCAAATGTTCTTGAGGGATAAGCTTATGCCTAGTGTCATCCTGTTTGGTTCTTTCATTAAGTTCCTACCTAAAATGGCTAGTTTTAGTCGATGTTTGTCTCACTTTGGAAATGGTTTGTTTAAATTTGAAGTAGAGGAACTTGTTAGAGGCTTTTCACAGCTTTTCTTAGAGTTGGTTTTTCTTTAGGATTTTAGTGGACAGTTAAGTTTGTCTGGTAAGGTTGAAATTTAACTTAAGACTTGCAAGATTTGCAAATTACTTCAAATACAAGTTGTTGTTTTTTTCCTATTATTTCTACAACTGTGTGTGTTGGCAAACAGGATTATCTGAATTTGCATTTGGTTCTGTGATTGCAAAATCACAGACTCCGGGGAATAATATGCAATACAAATGTAACACACCTTGCAATGTGTGCATCGGAACTCTAGAAATACCATAACAATATATTCTCTTACTGGGATTATTTTGAATCCTCTAATTAATGCCAACTAGCCCAAGATCCATTTAACATTTAAATGTCATTAATTAATTCACATTGTAAAGAGTTGATCTGTCTGAATATTCAAGCAGGGTGCCTGAGCTTGACCTACAATGTCTGATGCTATGCTAATCTACATTGTGGACCTATGCACAACCTTCTTATCAAATAAATCTAAATTTTTTGTTTTCACTTAGTATACAAGTCAAGTTTAATATTTCACAATGAGAAAGAATGCAGATGTCTACTGACCTTAAGTGATGTGCAGTTTTTGGGATGATATCATTACCCTCCAGCTACACGGTGCTTCAAGTACTACAGAGCCAACCATATTAATCATCACAAAAACAGTGAATCCTGCAAAGTTGCCTCATAGACATCTTTACTAAACCTATGAATCACAAAATCTAAGCATTCATATAGAAAACAAGCCAAGCAAAACAGAATGACACACAGATCTTCATCAAGGCGTACCACCTGTCCACTCACAGAGCCGTTTTGCATGCTGAGAGCCGAGTGAATTAGCAAGTACAAAGAAATACTGTGTGTATGACTCTAAGTTCCTACATTAATGCATTTTTCCTCTTTGTATTTCTTTGTGTACTACATCTTTAACAGTTTTGGCGAGATGGCTAACTGTTGGCTTGCATACTGGGTAGCTGGTATTAGGTTTTGTTGCGGATGGTGTCCAAAGGGAAGCCATCTATCCAACATAGATTGAGGCTTGTGCCAGTAAGTGTTGGTGGAGCAGGTGCTGTGGCTGCAGGTGAATAAGTTGGCCATGAGAACGAGTTATACTTCCAGAATAAATTCAGCTCTTCTGTGACAGAAGAAACATTTTGTTCCCTGAAAAGTAAGATGTAATGGCAGGTCATTACATCTTGCCTTTCTCATAATGTTGGTAATGTTAACACATTTTACTATAGTCATTCTAAAGAACAGCACCTTCAAATCTCTTTAAATTCAATGCCATCAAAAGCAGCTCTGTGTTTTTGGAGCCTTCCTCTGACTCTGTTTCTCTCATTGCTTTGCACTGGCAGCTCACACTGACAGAAGCACGGCATGGATGGCTGCCACCACTGTCATTGTCAATAGCATGACAACACACTATCTAATGCAGGGCAGGCAAAAATGAAACACACACAGCAGAGAGGACAGGCTAATTATTCAGACATGCAGCTAAGACCAGAAGGGGACATAACTTGTCAACAAACTGTTTGGGTGATTAATTTTTTTTGTCATTTGCGCAGTCACCTGTGTAGTTGGCGGTTTACGGCGATAAGATGACGAAAAATACTGACTTTTATGCAATGCAGCAAAGTGCAAGAGGGTAAAAATATAATGAGTCTTTAGTATGCTGTTATTTTTAAGGATATTCACTGTCGAGGGTGCTCCAGGTTTATGTGGGCTGTGAGGACTGTGTTACAAGGTTCTGATTAAAAAGATAAACACTGGAAAAATACCAATTATGACTATGTAAAAATAGATTAAGAATAATAATTATGTGTCTACTCTATTATCATTATTGTGCTATGCCAATGACATATTTTTATACATTTTTATGTGAAAAAAAAATTCTTGGGAAGAGGTTAAAGTAACAGGCAAATTAAAAGAAATATCACTAACCTCAAAGCTATTATTCCTTGGTTTATATCCAGAATTCAATTTTAATAAAATCATACAAATACTGAACCTGAAGCAAACTTACATTTTGTAAGAACACCCAATGTCTGCATTATGTCAAATCTTTGACTATAAATAAAACCGAAGGACAAGAAAACCCCTTTGTGTGAAAGCTAGGCACAGTAATCATTTGTTTTAAGACATTTTTATTCTGTTATGTGTTTTGAATTGACAAGAAATAAATAACAGATATTTCATGGACTCTTTTTGATACAGTAGCGCTCAAATTTTTTTTTTTATCGAAAATATCTTCTGTCTCTTGCCCTGAGCATGATTCATATGATCCTGCGCTTAATTTCAGTGTGAAATATATGATAGCTGTTGCAATGACTACTTGGAGCGTCACATAAAGAAACTGTTTATGGCCACTTGTGTCTCTAGTGATCACAACTTTTTTTGAATCTCATGGAAGCCATTTCTGTTGTAAAATGACTCTGTCATATATAAAAAGAGCCATGGGATTTAGGGTTAAAATGGTAAATTCCCAAAGTTAACCTATTTCAGCCTCTTTAGCTAGATTTGTAATTATCAATTGCATGACCATCCAGCTATATAAATGATCAAAACCTAAAACCTTAAAACATCTGCATTTTAACATCTCTGCAAAAAGGATTTGAAGAACGTAAGACATATAATGACACAATGAGGAAATATAAATAACTTAAAAAGAAAGCAATAAATGCTAATGGTAACCAATTACTGACTTAATTTTAAAACAACATTGAGAACTTGCTGATTACTAGTACGTAGAGCAATAGCAAACTAAAAGTTTTAAATGACAAAGTAGATTTGATAAGATTATCTTGTACTCTTGGGTACTCAGGAAACTGAAAAACATTTTTCCTTGATATTATATATTAAACTGAAAAATTGTTGCTAAGTGCATGGGCTGATGTAGCATGCACTTATGCATGCTCCAATAGAAAACAGTGAACCTTTAATAATAACAGCTGCATTTCAAGGTCTTCTGGATAACTAAGTATATTAAATTCAGGATAAAAAATAATCACAAAAGCAACATTAAGATTTTATTTGTGTGATGTTAATCTTGCTACCTGTCATTAAAGCTTGACTGACTGACTGATTAGCAGGATTGTACTGACCTCGTGTAATTACTTACATTTACACTGAAAATACACCGTACAATATAATCAAAACTTCCACCCTGCTACAGTAGTCCATGTTTAACTGTGGCCATTTCATTAGAGAATTCATTATACCTGACATATTCGTATTCGTCAACACCAACTCAGGTGTTCAGCTACACGTAAGACATACAAACCATTCACTTTGACACAGTAAAATCCATATTTGCATGCTGTGTGTGGTAAGGAATGTAAAAAAGGAAGAAGAGCCTGAGAAGTAGACCCTCTCTGCTGTTCTCAGTTCAACTATGAGTCACAGTTTTGAGGCTTCAAGTGAGACATACAAATACAGATGGAAATCAGATACTTGGTAGAGATACTAAGACTGACCTTTTAGCTGGAAGAAGAAATGGACAGGTTTTGTTAGGTGTTAAGTTACTAAACCACACTTACTGCTATGGTGACATATGACGATGAGGAAATCCTATATTTAATCCATTCTGCTGTCTTTGAATTTCTTGAAAATAAAAATGGTAGATTTATAGTTTACTCATTATAAATGGTATGACAATCAATGTGAGGAACAGTGTAAAAAAAAATAAGCCTTACAATCCATGAGATCAAGGACTACGGGTCAATCATGACTGCAATGACTGTCATACATTTTTTTGGTACTACCATATAAATCATGGAGCTCAGTCTGCAGCTTGAGGTTTATTACCAATTCTGTGTGCATCTGTGAATTCCCGAAAGGCAAACTACGTGACTAATTGACCTAATGTTTAGAGGCCGTCCTTGTTTGGCTTTAGAGTCATTGATGTGGATTTGTAAGGAGGAGGTGAGGAATGATGAACCAGAGTTGAGCTGCACCGATGACCTTAGGAGTGGCTGCTAAGGTCATAGCTGAAATTATAACTTCTAGAATCAGCTGTTCATTTTTGCAAAGAGGGCAGCTTGATAGAGTGGTTTGCACAAAGTCAGGACTTTCAGAGTCAGGTGAGAGTGAAGACACAGGTCACCCATTGGTGCTTTTGAGTGGGAAGCATCTGTAAGCACAAAACAAAGAAGACGAGGATACAGAACAGCAGGGCATCCGATGTCCAAAACAGATTGTATAGGGGTCTGTGTGTGGAGAGAAAATATTTACAGACTAAAAATCAAGAGATGAAGTGGAGAAGGCGTCAGTGTAAAATCGAAGAGGAGAGAGGTGGAGCCACAGACAGACGGGGGGAAAAAGAAAAGAGGGACAGACACAGGAAAGGCTTATCTCTTGGCCTGCAGACAACAGTTCTTTTCCAGAGCTGCAGCTCTGAAAAAAGGCGGGGGTGTCTCTTTAGGGTGCATGAGCCAGCGGGTCAGCAGTTCATCCCATAATTCTATGATTGCAAGTCAGTTGCAGATGCTCAAAAAATAATAATAATAAAAATAAACAGGTATCCATTTAACACCTGTCATTCCAGCTTCTGACAACTAGAGAGGCTGTTAATCAAAGCATATTTGCCAGGGTTCACAAAGGAGAAAGAAAAAATTCTCTTTACCATCTGTGCACTTGCTTGTTTGTTTGTTTTTAGACATTACTTATATTTTCACTGATACTGGAATTCACAAGTCCTTTGCCCCCAAGAAGTATCCGATCCATCTGTCTTGCGTCACTAATGCTTTGCACAGTCATTTGTAACAACCATAAATAGCAGTGGTCTACATTTAGTCAATGACATCTGCTATGACCTAAATGGAGGAAATATTAAATGGGCTGCCAGTGGCTAAATTTATGATAGCACACACACACTTTAAAGGGAACCGTGTTTTCTGTACATCTAAATTACTAAGGACAATGCAAACACTAAACACTGCAAAAAGAATTTAAAGTCACAATGACTTATCCTGGAGATCCTTTTTTTCTTTTGATATATTGTATTTATAAAATATTAGTGCATACAGTACATGCAGCACTTAACATGCCAATTTGTTCTGATCAATGTGCCCTCTCATTCTGTTTAAGATAAAGCCCCAACTTTGCTGAGCTGTCACCATGGTGATCTAAAGTATATTAAAGAAAGATAACTTAGTCCTAATTCTTAACCGTTAATTCATAACGTTACAAAGTGTTAAATAATTTTTTTTTTAAAAACTCTTTTAAATTTAGTTCTATTGTATTGTCAGTCAAGTTCAGGAAAAGGCATCGAATCGGCAGGCATCATATGTGAATGAAAGAGTAAGAGACATGCAAAACATTGTAATTTTAAAACATTTTCTTAATGCTCTGTTTTGAAACAAGAAGGCGACAGGATGACCTTTGTATATAACATAGCTGTGAATGTAAATCTCACACAAAGCTCTTTAACTCCACTAATTGATCCCTGACTAATTGATCGAAAAAATGCTGCTTTGCCATAACCACATGAAGGCTTTGTAGCACTCCTGTACAAGTACACGTCTGAGGAATTTGCACTCCGTCAACATCCCTATCCTGTTTTGACCAGATGCAGCCCATCCAGACACCTGGAGGAGGGCGACACCATTACCTCTCCTCAGTCTAATTGCATGGACATAGCATTGGCAGTTGGGAAAGGATTCTGAAGCCAAATTCTGCAGGAAAAGTAGCAGGGGCTTGATGGGCTGAAATTCATTCTGACAGTCACTGCCTGATTGACAGATTGCTAAAGGTTGACTACGGCCTCTATGCGCCACAGGTAGATGGGCCTTTGCCCCACCACCGTGGGGCTCCAGGGAGATTGGCTTTGGGATTGGAAAGCAGAGAACAGCTCAGGAAACATTTAGTGTTGGATTTGAATCTGGCTCTAACTGTTGGTGGTCAGGCAATTAGATATACACAGTGCAAAACACAGCCGCATGCTGTTCTCAGCCCACTCCTGCCTGCCTGCCTGCCTAAGCCTATACATATGTATGAGTTTGGGCTCAGAAAGTGGAATGGAGTACCAAACCAGCCATAAACTATGACTTTTCTCATTTCTGAATAGAGGCTATCTTAATAGATAAGATAATCATGGTGGATGGATGATACATAATGTAGAAGTGGTTACCATTACTGACGCAGGTTAATAGTTTTTTGGCTTAACACTAAACCTCGTACATTATTTTCCATACACACCATCTGACATGCCATGCTGTTTGCTGCAAAAATTGCAATCTGAATAATTACTTAAATGAATTAAATTGATTGCATCAGATTTTATGCACTTGGACACAAAAAAGGGGAAAAGATCAATAAATGCTCCTTTCGCTTCACAAATATACATCTTTCTCTTTTTTTTTTTTGAAAATCAGTGAGCCTAGTAGAGGCAGAGGATACACTATTGATCTCTACCTCCAGGACACGAGTGGATATCCTTGAGGAATAAACTTTGTTTCACAGCTAAACTAACCACATAGCCTATCAAAAAACAGCATTTGTATGTGGGGCTTTGAACATCAAACAGTTTATTTTAATACGCTATACAGAGGTTGGAAATCATTTAATTTTTTTTACTAACCTCTGACTCAAAAAAAATCCATGTATTGGATTTTATTTTCCACTCTCAATATGCATGTAACTTATGAAAGACAAATGGAAAAGCAGCAGATAATTTCAGTTTGATAATGTTAAAAAAGAAAAAGAGGAAAGACAAAAAAACAAACACATGGAGGTTGCCTCAGGTATCATCTCACTGAGGGGCATCGAACCACTAAAAGCAAAAACAAGGTTCAAGGAAGGAAGAAAAAGGAGCTCTGGCACTGCTAACAACATTGTCACACAGCCCACCCACCCACTTCTTGCCCTCCTTTCACACCACATTGTCAAAATAACTGTCAGAAGTGTTTCATTGCTCAGAACTGCTGGAGAAAATGTTGGCCTTTGTGGGTGGTGGTGTGTGCTCACAATATTGAGGACAATAAAGAAAGAAACAATCTGGCATAGCAGTTCAATTTAGCAACATCATTTATTTGATGAAAGGTGCACTACACCACGTCTATGCAACTTCTTATAGAGAGACTTCGTTTTAAAGCAGAAGATAATTTTTCTCATGACAAACCTGCTATAAACTTTTGCGGCAGCCAGTGGCTGTGTTTTCCATCTATTTTATACTTTATTGGATTTCCTGCCTTCATCTGCTATTGCTGTATTTAGTGTTGATGATTTCCATTGAGAGAAGAAAAATAGGCCATCGAATTCTCTTAATTCACCACATACACTCTGGCCCTTTGTCATTTAATTGATAGATGGAGGCTCTTTCTTTTTTCACTTTCTCCCACTCCCCACATAGCTCTCCATTTATCGCCACTTTCATTACTCGGAGCAGAATGGTACGTTTCTGAGATCAGTGCTGGATATCTGGAGGCTAATGAATTGGGTGGACTGCAGTGATTGCACAAGGATATGCCTTTGCTATCTGGCAACGCTTACAGTAGTGACATGTTCGGGGTGACAATAGAAAGATGAGAGACTAAAGCTGTGGCTGCTCTGACATTACATAGAATACTCTGATTTCTTTTTTGCATTTATTCAATTTGTCCTATTTGCGTACTCTTAGGATTTTATCAATAGATACTCCCCATCGACATTCTTATTGGTACTAGTCTAGACATCTCACACTTAGTTCGAACTATCTGGGGTGGGGTTGATTAAATCAGCCTAACGAGCCACAGCATTTGTGTAAAACAGAGTAGTAGCACTTTGGACTAGAAGCTTTATTGGACAGGTGTTTTGAAAAAAGGATTTTTATTAGCCTTTTACCCGCAAAGATTTTTTTTAAAAGGAGTAGCTGTTAAGGCCTGAATTGTCCCCATGATTCATCATCTCTTTGATGTCTACGGTTTGTCAGAAAAACGAATGGATTCTGCTTAACCCTCGAATGATACCTACAGGAAATGTCATTTCAACTATTACAACCTTTCTGTTGGAAAAAAATGTCTTCTTGAACACATTAGCTAAGTAACATTCTAACCCTAACGGTTACCCGTTATAGTTGTCTAGGTGCTTTTTAGCACTTTGGTGCTGACGAGTGTGGTACTGACGAGTGTGGTAGTGGAATCAATTTAAAATTGGCCCGCAAAACCTATCACTAAGTGCCAAATTATCAATTGTTGCAGTTGTAAACACAACCTTCTGCACACTAGAGGTCTTGAGGTACCGTTTTTTTTTTTTTTTGCACTATAAGGCGCCCTTAAAATCCTTTAATTTTCTCAAAGATCGTCAGTGCACCTAGGAATAAATTCTGGTTGCACTTACTGACCTCAAACTGATTTTCTGTGGCACACAGCAAAAATGTTTTAGTACGACTTTGGTAAGCTACGAAGCCGCACCGCTTGATGGACTGTCGGAGCATTACGGCTACTGTAGTCAGGAGCCTCACAGACTGGGAGTAATCTGGGTCCAAAACTCCGTCGGCTTCAGGTCCCAAAGTCAAACGAACGCTGCAGCATCACTGGGAGTTAAAAAACGTCTAAATTCCTTCATCTTTAATAAAATGATCAGCTTTTCTACTTTACGAGGTGTAACAATTAGGTTTAACATCCAGGCATCAATGAAAACAGAATTTATTAAATTTAACGGAGTTAGAAGTTAGCAGGAAGTTAGCTGGCTAGTTTCCACCTAAACATGATATACCATGTTCTGACTGGGAGATTTAAAAAAAAATGCACAGCTCTGCTATCACTTCCAATATAAATGAAGACAGAAAACTAAACAGCAGTGATGTTTCTAGGGTTACTGAAGTTGGGTTAGCTGGTATATAATGATGTGCTACGTGACTGCTAGCCACACAGCTACATTAGCAAACCATAAAAACAGTGAAGTTGGAGGATGAACGTGGAAAAAAGTTAACGTGAGGGTTCCTGATGGTTCGGGACAAATGCAGTCACATGGCAGGATGCTGTAAACGGACCAAACTTAAGTCAGGAAAACAACTGAGATAATCCATCCACAATAAGAGGTTAGTAAATAATATACTGCAACAACATGGGAATAGAGCAGGTGCAAGAAAATTCAACATTAATGAATCAATGGTACAGAAGTGGAGGAAGCAAGAAGAATGAGTTGAGTAAAGTTAGACTTATCTGACTGTTTTCTTTCGTTTAATGCGCCCTATAATCC
>VUQR01023341.1:13239-23259 GCA_015108515.1 Hemichromis elongatus | reverse complement strand
ACATTCACAGATTCGGTACTGTCCTACATCAAGTACTGTATTGGGAATGTCACTGTGGAAAAGCGCATCCGGGTGTTCCCGAACCAGAAACCCTGTATGACGAAACAGGTCCGTATGCTCCTCCGGGCCCATGACACAGCCTTCAGTTCAGGTGACAGGGCACTGTACAGCACCGCCCGAGCCAATCTGAGGACTGCCAAAGCAGAATACAAGAGGAGAATAGAGGAACATCTCAACGACCCCAGACATGTGTGGAAGGGCATACAGACGATCACCAACTACAAAGGATGCCCCGTGACACCTGGGGTCTTAGACGCGGGGCTGGCAGAGGAGCTGAACAGTTTTTTTTGCCCGTTTTGAGTCTCAAGCACAGCACCCAGCCACACCACCCCAAATACCACCACAACCCACACCAGCCTCTAGCAACCCCCCACTCACTCTTGAGGCACAGGATGTGAGGCGTGTGTTGTGCGCAGTGAACCCGAGGAAGGCTGCAGGTCCTGATGGAGTACCTGGAAAGGTGCTCAAGGCATGCGCCAAGCAGCTAGCACAGGTCTTCACTGACATTTTCAATCTGTCTCTGGAACAAGCCGTCATCCCACCCTGTTTGAAATCTGCCATAATCATCCCCATTCCCAAAAAATCACCCATAACCAGTCTCAATGACTTCCGTCCAATTGCACTAACTCCTGTCATCACCAAGTGCTTTGAGAAACTGGTTCTGGGGCACATCACAGCCTGTCTCCCCCCCACTCTGGACCCACACCAATTTGCATACCGGACTAACAGATCCACCGAAGACGCCATAGCCATTGCTCTCCACAAAACACTGAGTCACCTGGAGCAACAGGAGAGCTATGTCAGAATGCTCTTCATTGACTTCAGCTCCGCCTTTAACACAATAATACCGGACATTTTGATCACCAAGCTAGCCAACCTGGGGCTCCCACCACCCACCTGTTCCTGGATAAAGGACTTTTTGGTTAACCGACCCCAGCAGGTGAAACTGGGCCCTCACCTCTCTTCCCTCCGCAATCTCAGCACTGGCTCTCCCCAGGGCTGTGTACTAAGCCCACTTCTCTACTCCCTATACACATCTGACTGCAGTCCCACCCACCCACAGAACATCATTGTCAAATTTGCTGATGACACGACGGTGGTGGGGCTGATCACGGGGGGAAATGAGGCGGCCTACAGAGATGAGGTCCTGAAGCTGGAAGAATGGTGTGCATTAAACAACTTGGCACTTAACATCACCAAGACCAAGGAACTCATCCTGGACTTCAGGCGGAACAGAGCTGCCCCTGCCCCCCTGCACATCAATGGCGAATGCGTAGAGCGAGTGGAGTCCTTCAAATTCCTGGGCATCCACATCTCTGCAGACCTCTCCTGGTCAGTTAATACCACGGCGCTAGTCAAGAAGGCCCAGCAGCGGCTGCACTTCCTAAGGGTGCTCAGGAAGGAGCAACTAAACACCAAGCTGCTGGTGACCTTCTACAGATCCACCATCGAGAGCCTGCTAACCTATGCAGTGACAGTGTGGCACGCTAGCTGCACGGAGGCAGAAAGGAAGAGACTGCAGAGGGTGGCAAACACAGCACAAAAAATCATCGGGTGCCCCCTGCCCTCCTTGTCTGCCATCTATAACTCCCGTTGTCTTAGCAGAGCCAGCAAAATCTTGAAGGACACTACCCACCCCGGCTACCATCTTTTTAACCTGCTGCCCTCTGGCAGGCGTTTCAGATCCATACGGGCCAGAACCAATAGACTCAGGGATAGCTTCTTCCCCAAAGCTATCACCATACTCAACTCAAACTGCACTGAAATATCTGCACTGACCACTGCACCACTAGACAGAAACCACCACCACCGTTCACCCTGATGCTCTGTTGTCACTCCAGCATTGTATTGTATTGTGTATTTTATTTTATTTTATATTTATATTTATATGTGCTAAGTACATGTGCACTTTTATGGAGCTGTTTTAAATCTCGTTATACTTTGTATAATGATAATAAAGGCTTTCAATTCAATTCAATAAAATAGTGGTATTATTTATTCTAGTCATTTACATATTTTTTTTTAAAGCCAACAACTAAAAAAGTAAATAAATGTCAGCTGAAGATGACAATGGCAGTTTTCAGTTTTATACTTTTTACCACCAGTCTTATCTCCGTCTGTTTTCTTAGGTCTCCATGTCAGTCTGGGTCTCACTGTGTGTATTAATTACTTCCTGTTTTATTTTGAAAGTCTTAATTAGATTCTGTTCAGCTGTGTGTCCACTCTGCTCTAATCTCACTTTTACTCTTTGTCATGCCCTCCCTCATGCTATGTGTATTTTTCTGCTAGGTTACTATGGTTTTTTTTCTATATTTTAGCGTTTCTGGCTCCAGCCTTGCTTTGTTTTTCGCTTTTGTAAAGACTCTAACATTAACGTTGTTTTTGAGTAATTCCTTGTCTCATTAATCCTGGATTTGGGTCTGCAGTCTGTCTGTGACACAGCGTTTCATGACAGAAACAAATATTCACATTTCCTCATCAAAGGTTTACCCTGTCAAAGATATCTTTAACCATCATAACCTTTAACCCTCATATGCATAAGTGTAACTTCAAAAAACATCTGAATAGAGTAGATTATTTCATGTTCTATATTGTTCTATATCTATATATTGTTACTACGGTAAAAATATCCACTAAACAATAAAATTTTTGGCTGTTTAGTTTTTTAAATTGTTTGTTGGTTCATGGTAATACAACTTATTTATAATTCTTATAAATTTCTTCTGTAGCATGTAGCTGGATTAATATTTGTTTTGTATGTGTCCCCAAACTTATTCTCTCACCCCAACCAGTCGCAGCAGATGGCCCCACCCCTCCCCGAGCCTGGTTCTGCCGGAGGTTCCTTCCTGTTAAAAGGGTTTTTCCTTCCCACTATCGCCAAAGTGCTTGCTCATAGGGGGTCATATGATTGTTGGGTTTTCTCTGTATGTACTATTGTACAATATAAAGCGCCTTGAGGCGACTGTTGTTGTGATCTGGCGCTATATAAATAAAATTTAATTGAATTCCACACAGCACAAAACATGTGAAACCAATATGAAACAAATTCTTCACAATTTTGCCTTTTTTTCCTTTTTCTTTTTTTAACCACATATTCTATACTTTTTTTGTAGTATTGCATTCCTGCACCTTCTCACATCTCTGGTTTCCTGCTCACCTGCACAGATCATCATTTTTTACATCTGTTTATTTTTTGCACTTTTTCTTTATGTAACTGTTTTAGTTTCCGTATATCTTCCTGTTATGACTTTTAGCTCTCAGAGTTACTCTCTCGTGGATCATTGTTTTGTTTCAAGTACTACAGCTCAAATGTTTACCCAACCTCATTGGGTTAAAGTATGGGCTCAAAATATGCAACAACTCAACACAACATGATCTGTGCCTGCTACTCTCATCACAAAACGGCGCTGGATGGTTAAAAAATGAAATAAAATTTGGAGGCCCCGGTCCTTTATTCCTGGTGTCACCCTATCACACACCTAGCATCCTCCTCTGTCACAGCCACCGTCTGCATGTCCTCCATCTCTATCCATTAAACTTGTTCTCCAACCTACTCTCATTAAAGATCCCCGTGTCATCTGCAGGCATCATCAGCCTGACCTCATCTGTCAACCTGTCCATCAGGTGCTCAGAAATATCCCTGAAATAACCCCACCCTCACCCTGCCTTCCATTCTGCTTTTGGAAAATCTCACAAGTAAGCCTGAAGTCTGAAAGTGCATTACTGGGATATTATGGCACTGAACAGAGTCTCTGGATTACAAAAACTGCCACCTCACAGGTCCTCAGCCGGCACCTTCATTAAATTGTTCCCATAAAACACCAACCTGAAGACTGAAGAGGCCCCTACAGGGTAGTGGCCTTCAGGGCAGAGTTAGGGTGATGAACCTGCGTGCTTGGTGGGTCACTAGTACTGATTTTGAAGTGAATAATGTTCCTCTAGATTTGAGTGGTCGATAAAACAGGAAAAGTGCCATGTTGCTGTCCTTTGGCCCAATCATTATCCACTGCATAATTAATCTGTCCATTGGGACGAATGCATCACTAAACCTCTTCACACGCTTTGGAGTTACCACAAGTTTTGCTCAAATCTCTTCTTTATCGCTTGAATCTTTAGGTCATTTTAAATATCATCACTGTCAGTAAAGTCTAGCCCCCCAAAAGGCTAATTTGTTTGATACCCAGGCCAACATTTTATACTTAAATAATCAGGAGACATGCGTTAGGCACTGACTGAGAGCGTGCTAAAATCAGTGTTAGCGGTTGGGACACATCAAAGAGCTGGATAAGCTGTGCATAACCTCTATAACTTCAGACCAATGTTCCACTTCATGCCCCCCTGCTCCCCATTTTGAAAAATGATTACAGAGACTGAGCAAATCCTTTCCCCCTGACAAACACGCACACACGGATAAACAACGTCTCCCTCCACTGGGCCGAGGCTCACGGTAGCACCAACGAACTAGAATGTCCATAAAGACGTCAGATTTATTGCTGATTTTCTGCTTGATCTGCGTTTAATGTCGAAGACTGTAAGGTATCAGCGAGGCCAATTTCCAGGAGCAAATTACTCGCCTAGGCTGAGTCCTTTGTGTGTTTGCTGAGTGCTGAATATAAAGACTATTAATGGTTTGTTGGGCCAAGACTTTCAGAGATCCCTGGGAGTTCCCGGTGTTGTGGAAACTGTTGACAGTACAGTCAACGTGCTGCCTGGGCTTCAGATTCATGAAGTCAGTTTGCCTTAGCTGTGTGTGCGCGCCTCCATTGAGAAGCACGTTTTCTGTCATCAGCCAGAAAGTTGTGTTTGTGTTCACTTCACATGCTTACAGGCTTATATAACCATCCAGTATTATTACACAAGGAAGTGCATCAAAGACATGACTCTGGACACCTGAGGCCTGCGCAAATACTGAGGTGTCTTATCATTATCATATAAAGAGATGACCAGTTTAATAGTCTAAATCACCAAATAATTAGCAGAAAATTCAATTTATTTGAACATTAAATTTTTTAATAAACCTTCTGATGCCTTTTATATCATTTTTGCTACAGTCGGCAGTTTTTATTTATTTCTTTTTTGCAATTTATTTCTTACTTACTTTAGGTTTTTCATGCAGAAAAAAACAGAGGTGATGTAGAAAAACACACAGGGATATATTAATGCTTAACAAACAATAAAACTTTTTTTTAATGTTTTTAAAAATGTTTGCAGCCAGTGTGAGGGGAAACACTTCACGGAATAAAGTTGTGGCTCATTTGGGGGAAAAAACAAAGACTCCACATGCTTCCAAAAATGGCTGGTCCGTTTAACAGGCAGTGATTTTAAACTTGTTGATCTCCAATCCAGAACATTCACAGCATATGTTTTCACAGTCATCTAAGAAGTGATCCACCTCCGTAGTACTGAAAACCCAGGATTAACCCAGGAGATACCTGGATAAGATAAAATCCTGCTTCGCAGTACAGGCCTCAAGTGAAAGCTGTCACACCTTGCTCAAACTTCAGGTAAAGCAGAGTTCGGGCCAGCTTTGCAAGTGGTGGCAAAAACCAAGATGCTCAACAGGGAGAGACGCCACCCTGCAATTAGACACAGGTGGAGCAGATTAGGACAGAGCAGGTAATCAGACAGGTGGGCTGGACCTGAAAGAGGACTTGGGTTGAGTAAACACAAAGAACAAACAACTACATGCAACAAAAAAAGAGCTTAAATTAGATTAAAAATCACTTTTGAACATAAACATCCCAGAAAACATTTCTGCACCAAGCCATCAGCCGAACCATTATTTGTTTGAAAAATGGTTTCAAAATAAAAGTCCTTCTTTGGCATCACCTGGATGACCTTGTTAGACTTTTTAGTAAGAGGAAATTCATCCAAGAATTGTTTCATGTTACCTAAAACATTCAGGATGACACAAACCCCAGACCTCCAGCTTTGAGGACCATGAGCTACCTGAGCACACGCCAACAACACGCTTCAGTCACAGAGTTACATAGGGGACAGCGGCGTGGTGGATGTAGAGGTTCAGGTACATGAAGTTCACTACACAACAAATGAGGCAGATTTTAGCTGTACGTAGATGAAAAGTATGCAGAGTTGTGCTTTGTGTTTAAAGGAAAAAAAGGGTGTTTTAATGCATATCTGTGGCTGTATTTTCACAACCGTTTAACAACCAAATATGTTGTCAATCAAAGGTAAAATTTCTCTATTGAGGTAACCTGATGGATATTTCTCAGTTTTTGAAGACAATGTCTGACTGGACTTCCACATCCATCAATAGACTTTTCAGTTTTTGCTGTCATAAAGCAGGAGATAACGCTGTTGCTTAAGCGATGT
Source organism: Hemichromis elongatus (assembly GCA_015108515.1). Taxonomy (NCBI): domain Eukaryota; kingdom Metazoa; phylum Chordata; class Actinopteri; order Cichliformes; family Cichlidae; genus Hemichromis; species Hemichromis elongatus. The sequence continues at coordinate 16,866 of VUQR01023341.1, read as the reverse complement.
TTGCTGGGATGTAACATTTGCCACAATAGTGTCTTAATCTGAGTGCGTCTGGTAATAAATTGCTAGAGTCAAGTGTTGCGCTGTTAATTTTGACCTATCAGAAGCTGTCAGTGCAGAGTGGTTAATTTTCTGACCCCCAAATGGGAGGACTGGAGCATGTCCAAAACTGGTTCCAGAGGTTGTGAAAAGTGGAGCCCATTTCCGTTTCCTGCCACCTTATATCTCCGCATTAGAGGAGAAATGACAGCTTTCATTACTGCTTACTTTAGCAATATGATTGAATGGTGTGGGAGCATCCAAATATTGATGGCAACCATGGTATATGAAAAAAATAAAGTCTAATTAATTTGCCAGGAAAGAGAAAAAGTTAAAGATGCATAGGTTATTATTTTTAGCTTTGATAATAAATGAAAATATAATATTGTGACAGCCCATAAACAATTAGTTCCCATGTGGTGTACCTTGGCCAGATGACCCACAGCCATAGACAGCGGTAAAAGATGCACATGGCCTCGTGATAACCTCCTCTGATCATTTTGACTCTTAGAATAACCAAAAATGTAATCAGTCTTTATTCAGTATAGACTAAAATGAATGATTGAGTCAATAAAATCATCAGGGAAGTGTTTCCAGAGGTCAGGGTCAACGGCTCCCCCCCCCATCATCTTCTATTGGGCCAGAAGTTTTTTTTTGCAGATGTAGGTATCGCCCCCTGGGTGCCATCAAAAAGAAAGCAGGTTTAAGGCACTCCTGAAGATCGAATCATCTATCCTACGTCTTTTCAATCATTTACGGGTGTCTGTCCACCTGATTATTTTTCACCCTATTTTAGCAATAACATTGAGGAAAAGAATAATTACAAATGATGAACTGAGCAGACACAACGGGGCCTTTGCACCATCAGTGCTCGGCCCTAAAACTAAAATCGGCTATCCCCCATAAGGAGGTCTGCAGACCTCCACTGTGAGACGCTTCCTGAGCAGCCTGAGGACTCAAACTGTTACCCATATAAAATTCACAAAACGATGCATTTGCTGTGAAGGCAAATGCGTGTTAGGCTTTTATGTAATTTTAGTCATAGTTATGTGAAGTGACCGACTGCTCCGACATGGCGGTATATCCAGTATTTATTCAATCTTTTTTTTCACTGCAGTCAAATTATTAAAATATAGCCCGGCATTATTGATTTACTTCCTTCTTTATACAAGAGAAAAAAAATTACACTGTTTAGTACAACTGTTAATTTGCACATTTATATTCTAAAGTATAAGACAGCTAATAAATTATGCTTTATTATAGAGTTTTGCATTACTAAATTAGCTCCAACTGCAGGATTAAAGTGATGTGAACATTAATTATCAGAAATTAAAATAATATAATACCTTTGTGAACATAAAAGATGGCTGTACCCACAGTGGTATCACCCACTGGTTTATGCGATCCAGTTTTGAAGTTTTATTTGGTGCACTGTGGAAGGGCGGGGCAGTCAAGGTCAAAGGTCCTGACAGTCTAGACCACAGCTTCCAAAATGGGCTGTAGGACCATGGAGGAGGAACAGGAAGAGCCCGAGCCGGTGATTTAGGTGTAGAGACTCTTGCCAGATACAGACACAGCTCAGGTTCAGAATGATTGAGAAGAACCAGATGAGGTGGTTAAGAAGTCTGTCTAGAATGCCTCCTGGGTCAAGGTGAAGTGTTTCGGGTCATCCAGTTGGAGGACTTCCCAGGTCAGACCCAGGATAAGCTGAGGAGATTATGTCTCTGAGCTGGTGTGGGAATGCCACAGTGTCCTCCCAGATGAGCTGAAGGAGGTGCTGAGGAAAGAGAGGTCAGAAATATGTGACTACGCCCATAAACTCGTTAGGAAAGTGTTTACAGAGGTCAGGGCTGAGGGCCATTTTCACTAAGATTTTTATTGGACCAGAAGTCTTTTTGCTGCCACAGGTGTCCTTTAAAAGAATGTAGCTTTAAAGCTCTGCCTTCACTTTTAGGCGCAGTAGCTACATCCATCTTTTACACTGCCTACGGTTCTGCATAATTAATACTTTTACTTTGAATATTGTCACCAGCAACAATACTGAGGGAAAGTCTCCACCAGCTTCTCGTGGAAAAAATCTGACTTCTAAACTGCAAAATGAGAACATGCTGTGTTCACAAGCTGTTATCTGCATCTGTCTGCAGTTAAAGTTGATTTATACCCATTTTTTCCCCTTAAAATGCCACCTCTGCACGAAAGCAATGCAAATGCAGCACATTCAGACTGAAGTGGAAAAACCGCCTGGGTGTCAGGGGTGGTGCTCTGCATGGACCCACTACCAAGCTCTACGTGGCACGATTAATACCACTTTTAACACTTGTGCTGTTAGCAGACTGACATTGTTTTCTTTGGTTCCAAACAAGACAGATGCTTCTGTAGTAAGGCTGTCTTTTTTTTTTTTCTTTCTTGACTTGTGGATAATTTCTTAATGTGCCTGGTCAAATTTTAAAGCTTGAAGGCGATAAGAGTTAACCAAAAGCAGAGTCGAAGCTGAGAGGTAGACAGAAGGACAGATCTGTGAGTTTTCATATCATAAAAGAGCAGTCTTTGTACCACATTTAATGCAGGACATCTACTTGCTCTGGTGTGTTTTAGGTGTATGAGAGAAATATGAATACCTCTTCCACCACATGCTGTGCAGATACATTATCCTAGTGAGGATGGAGCCAATATTTCCCCTGTCTCCTTATAAACTCTCTTCCTCTTCCTCACTCACATATTAGATGGAGGGGGAGAGCTATAGCCTAGAGGAGTGAAGCATGCATCAAAAACAGCACAATAACCCCTCCACCACCAGCAGTGTTGCTGTGAAGCACGTCAGAGGAAGCGGGCTATGAATCGAGGTGCACAGCGGGGTAAAGAAAACATTTCTTGGGGACACAGCTAGGGGACAGTGCCGGTCTCCTGACTCGGGACTGACACTCCCCTCCCCTCCACGCACACAAACTAACATCCCGGAAAGCTTCAAGTCCACATCGCGCTGCAGGGGAAAACATCTGAGGTAATTATGCAGACTTTTTTTCCACTTCTCTGCTCGCTTTGAAACAATGTGAGCCGAATAAGGGAGAGAGGCGGTGGCGGAGGTAATGGTGGTGAGGATGTCAACTCAGTGGTAAAGTCAAGAGGCGCGTGTTTGTTTTTGAAGTGGGGGGAAAAGGATTCAAAGCGGCTCCACTGAGACTTTGTCTTTGCAACTGTTTGCGTGGGCCAGTGGATGCATATTTAATCGATGAGTGGGCAGCAGTAATTCAGACTACAGGAGTGGGCAACTAAAGCTGCAGGATGAGAGAGAAAAGGAGAGGCTTTTGGTGACAAGTCTATCGGCTGTGCTCGCTCTCAGAGGCTTGGTCTTTGAAGTGTGGCTTTGCTGGCTGGCCACAGTGGCGTGGACGGTGGGTTACTGAGGATGGAAGAAGGCGGATGTTTATTATTTTTAATAAGGTCATAAGGAGGAGACGCGGCTGAGTTAGTGTTTCAGAAAAACATCAAAGTTGAACTGTAGTTTTTGGACATTTCTTGAGTTTTTCGCTGTTATTGTCGCAGCCGGGGGGGGGGGGGGGGGTCGGGGGGGGGGGGGGGGGGGTGGTTTTG
>VUQR01023341.1:0-12019 GCA_015108515.1 Hemichromis elongatus | reverse complement strand
ACTCCTGCCATCAAAGTGCACCTTTAGTTTCCTCGGCACACTCCCACTCCACAGTCTTTCCACTCACGATACATCACTAGCCGGCTCCTGTCTCTGGCACACTTATGCAGGTTAGAGAGATGCAATTTAATCACACACACCCTCAGTCTTGTGTGTTTTCATCTCCTACGCTTCTAGAAATAGATGTACAGTAAAAGTCGGTTTAGGTTCCTGCAGGCACAGACTACACGAATGTGACCCTTAGACCTCTGTAGTGTCAACAAGGTGCACATTTTTACAGTTTCTTCTTAATTTCTTGGTAACTAAACCAAACCATTTAATGCTTGCAAATTAAAACCCTCCCAAGTCTTTTGTCTCCATGTGCCTGGTGGGATTTTACAGGTGGGTTCCCACTCACAGTCCAAAGACAAGTATGTCAGGTTAGTCTGCTTGTTTAAACTGGCCACAGGGGGGAATGTGTAGTGGATGAAGCATGACTAGAAAACCACTTTATAAATTACTGTTTAAAAATGCATAAATAAATAAATGAATGAATACCTTGTAAATAATATTGTGCATGAAAAATGACAAGTACATTTTTCTACAGTTACATTAAGGTAGAAAATGCCACCAGTGGTTTAAAACTGTTGTGTAAAAAGATGGAGAATAACAGCTGCACCTTAGGTAGAAGCAGCAGCGCCTTTAAAGGTGCAATAAGGAACTTTATTTCCCGTCTGCTGTGCAGAACTGATACTGAATGCAGCTTTAACTGCTTCGTTTTATGAGTTTGTTTCTTTACATTTATATTGACTGAATGTCTGTATCGGCTTATATCAATCAGTTTGGAAATGTACTGATGTCAGCAGCCAGTGTTGATCTGTTGGGTCGCATAAGTTTTTTTCTACATGCTAAACAATAATTTGATAGAAAGCCTAAACCCTCCGAACAGTTCAGTGATTAAAATACTAATACTAATATTAATAATGGCAGAAATGGTATATAAAAGGAAAATAAAATCCAAATATCAGTCAGAATCGCTCCATCCCTGTTTATTGTTTCTCTTGTGGAACAGATAACTGATGGATGCAATTATTAGTTGAACATGTGCTGGGCAGACGTTTGATCATAGGTGTGTTTCGCTCTGTGTTAGTCCTGGAATAGACTGAGGCTCTGTTGTCTCTCATATGACAGGCTGATAGGCTCCAGTCCCCCCATCACAACCTTACAACTGATGAGCTGTAAAGAAAATAGATGGAAGGACTTCAGCAGAACCTTACTCTGTTATAAAGCCTTATTAACTCTATAAATTCCCAAGAGAGGCTGTTATATAATTCCAAATGTTATCAAATGTTTGTTTATACTTACACTTGTTGTGGGTGCTTCATCACAGCAGCTGAGAGAACATCTGAGATTTTCATCAGCAATTTTAAATGCATCATTTATCCAACTGGGCTTGCAGTGAGGTGGAGGATAGTTGATGCTGGGCAGAGGCATCCACCACCGCGGTGCCATCGACCACCTAACAGAACTGAAATAACCTTCAGAAATCAGCCAGTAAGATTGTGCTGGATGTTCTTGACGTGCTCTAGAGACACATTGCCTTGTTCCTCTCATTAACTGCCACATACCTGAAACTCATTTTATATGGTGGGCCACACACAGATCAATGTGATCTTAAGTGGATCGGACCACCGAAGCTCTCCTTTCTGTCAGTGTAACAAAGTTTAGCTACACATTTAACCGAGACTCCTTAAGAAAAAAGTCATTGTTAACGGTGTTATTAGTTTTTCATTGAAGCAAAGCAAATCTGCTGTTGGAAATAAAAGAAACATGTCAGCATGATTTAAACATGAAGTAAATAAATGTGTCAAATTAGAGAAAAACTGTTAATTCTCAGAAAAAAGGCATTTCTGTAACAGGAACTTTTCTGTTATTTTATTTTTTATTTCTCACTAGAGTACTGTGGTAATATGTGGAGCTCTTTATCAGCAGGGAAAGCTGTAAACTGAAATACAAATAAAAGACCAAAATTCATGACTTCTTCCTAATTTTCCAAAGCGGTCCAGTGGGCTGGACTGGAGTCTTTGCCGAGCCGATTCTGGTCCGCGGGTCTTATGTTTTATATCTATGCCTCAGACCTTTCACACGCAGTTATAGTGAGTCACAAAAAGATTAAAAAAAAAAGACAGTGAGACTCAATTTTGGTTTGAATAAACTGTCCAGTTTTGATGGTGGTTAAAAATAGCTGCAGCAGGGTACGGTAGGCCGTATGCACGTTCGACCTCTCTGGATTTAGTCGAATGGTTTGTACAAAATCAACATCGCGCCACATTTTGAAGCTACTAATAAAAGAGCAGACTTTGACTCTACCTGAATGGTCCGCTCCACACAGCGCACCATGATATTAGTCAGATAATCCATTAAAATGCTTTCAAAGGCAGCACCGCAGTTGAGAGCAGACACCAATTGGCTCCAGCTCCCCGTCAGCTGTCAGGGACACCTGTCTATCACTAAGGCCATGCCCCTAACTCCAGTATACAGATGGACGTGAACAAATTCAGCCCGGTCAGTCACCATGAAGGTGGAAACTATCCACTGAGGCCAACACTGAGTTTAATTTCAGACTGTAAATAAAGATTTGAACACTTTGATGTAGGGTATTTTAACACAGGGGGAATGACTCCGTTTTGCAGCCAGCCTCTAGTGGCCACTGAAGGAACTTCAGTTTTTGTCACTTCTGGAGGTTTCTGCTTGTTTTTAACCTCTCTCTGCCCCCCATTCTTCTAATCTTATGAAGTTGAGTAAATCTAAAATCTTCTTTACTTTTCAAAACTTTTCTGACAATGAAAAATTGTTCTTTTTATTTCTGTGTCTCAAAATGTGAGGCATGAAGGCTGACTTTCTATGCAAATGTTAAAAAAGGAGGATTTTTGCATCCTTTCATGGATAAAGACAGATGTACAAATCCCGCTTGTGTACATGCATGAGACAGCATATAAAATGTACGTTCTTTTTATGGCCAGCAGGGGGCAACAAAACAACTGTCAGTTGTTCAGAGGTCAACCCTCATCTCCTCGCTCTGTGATTTCTCTCAACACTTTTATAACAAAGATAATGATTAAGCCCAACGAATAAGTAAAGTTATTAAAGAGAACATGAAGTTGAATTGTAGTTATAAGAGGAGAATAAATCAGACTGTGCTCGCTGGCTTGTGAAGATTCACCTCGGATGACGCTGTTGTTGAAAATGTTCGACTCAAATCTTCACAGTGGTGGCTTTCCATCTTTTATATACAGTTAATGGATTCTGATTAAAGAGGACCTACAGCTTTATGAATCTGACTCACTTTTTTACTACAGAGTTTTATGCCTCTGGTTCTTGGACTCAGGCCAGAGGACTACTGTTGAATCTCTCCGTGTCCTTTAATTCCTTTCATCCCTTAAATGTATCTTTAAAAAAATCCAACAGAGGAGGATCCTTTAAAATGATCACATCACCACAGTCCATTTTTACTTTTTCATATTGTTTGACTTACTATTATAAACCTCAGTGAGTCTAAATGGTTGGTGAGACATTTGGATTCCCCCTGCTGCATGATTCAAGCTTTTGTCTCCCACTTAGTTTAAACATAGTTAGACACCTGCAGCAGGGAAAGCAGGCCAAATCGATGTCGAGGCAGAGAGGTGGGCCAGCAGGAGTGAACGTGTGCCACCATAAAATGTACATCGTGCTGACGTCTTTACTGTGTCTGTGTTTATAATGACTCATAAACAGTCGGTTGGTCCCGTAAAAGGAAAGGTAATGTTTCCATTTAAAATGTAAATTGACTCTCTTAACACATTCATCTAAATGAGGCCATAAATCCTTGCAGGCAATTTTGCTCACTGTTTGGGGAACAGAAAGAAAAGTCAATGAATCAATCAAGAAAGTGAACAGATTGAAAAGTTGCAGGCGCTTTTCTTTGAGGGATGTTTATAATAATGAAAAAGGAAAATCTTTAGAGATAACAGGATTTAGATTTTTTTTCTTTCTTTTTTTTTTTTAGCTGTAAACCAAAAAGATCGGAGAAAATGATGGCACCCACCTGCCAGGTGATACATTCTCTGTTAGTACAGTAGATTATGTGTCAAGTGCTAAGCCATTTAGCATCCACAGAGAGGCCAAAGTTTGTAAAAGCTACCCATCTCCCGCTCTCTCTCACACTGTCAAACTCACACTCTGAATATTTATGAGACTTCCGATCCGTCACAGAAATGCATAAATACTGCAAAATCAAAACAGATGTGACTTTGGAAGAGCCTCTCTGTGCCATTTATCACACGTAGCAGTTTCTCAAATTACAAATGCTTGTTTATGCTTTAAGGGGTGCTCAGCAGACACCAGGCTGCATTATTCATTTAAAAAAGAAAAAACAACCTGCAGCATTTCGATGTTATTGTTTCAAGATGGCACTTTTTGTCACATGCATGAAATTAGATGAGTGATTGTAAGTGAACAGATAGAAGGTGTCAGGCTCTCACGTTTAACCACGCCATCGACAGTTTGAGGAAATTAAAATCCGAAGCTGTTTTCGGAGGCTTCAGTCCTGTGGATTCAACCCCTCTGCCCCGATTTTCCTCATATCTGTGTCCCGTAGACGTGCCGGGTATCTGGGGCAGCAGCCTCGCGATTGGAGTGTTCAATCATCACTGTTCCCTCTGAATAGGCTCGTTAGGGGGCCTCGGGAAGGATGGCAGGTGTGTGTTTGTGTGTGAGATTCACAAAGGATGTGGATTTGGTCTGTGGTTATCTGTTTGTTCGTTGGTCAATTTTACAAGCATGATTAGCTGTTTGCAGCCCCGTTTATAGTTGGGACTTTATCTCTTAAAGCTGCGTTGTTTTTTTTGTTGTTGTTGTTTTTTTCATTCAGTCGCTGCACTTTCTTCTTACAAACATGTTGCATCAGATTTTGGAGGCTTGACAGGGATATCACTTATTATGCTGCAAGTGCATGTAACAGTGGCGTGAATGCACACTGCCAAGCCACCCCTGCTCACCATAAACCCCTGTATGTAGAGAGGAGGCACACCCACACCACCAGGAGGTCAGCACCTCACGAAGTTACAGCTCAATTAAAGCCACATTTTATTTGAATGGTTCAGTGGTTACAGCTCCTTTGGAATAAATGAGTTTTTTTCCCAGCATTACCCGTGAGAAAGACCAGCTCAGTGTGACTGAACACGAACCCAACTTTAACCTGACACAAGTTCAGGGGTTTCTACTGCGATCGCACATCATGTAATATTTCCAGATGTTTCCAGCTGTGCAAACACGTTTGAAGAGGAAAACCTGGGCGACTGACTTTTCCCAAACGTGTCTTAAATATTAGTTTGCATCATTATTATCATGAACTTTAAAAGCTTGAGTAACGTGTCAGACGTCAGTGCTCCTGAAAGATGAACGTAGCCACGCTGACATCAGCAGCTGGTTTGGGATCGTATATTTATCTTACAAACTGATTACACCACTGAGGTCATGCTTTAGTTTGAATTACACACATCCCCTTTTTTTATAATATTTTTTTATTACAACCGTCTTTATGTATGGTGTACGCTGTATTATTAGCACTTTTTAGATAATTTCTTATTGGCCAATAATTAAGGTGACTTTCTATTGTTTTGTTTCTAGAGTGTGAGTTTGTGTGAAAAGCCTGGTTTGAGAGAGCTGGTTTATTTCTACTTCACAGAAGTGAGGCTGGAAAACCAAAAAAATAAATAAATAAATGTCATATTAAGTCCATCCTTCTCTGTTGTGTTGCATTTTGTAACTGTCAAGGGTCCCCTGATAATCTTTCTTAATCCTTCCCACGCCCCGTCACATGTTGTCATCTGACAAGCCAAATCAGAGAACGCGTGATGAGAGACCAGTTTCAGAGTTGCAGCACGGCGGAGCGTTTGTATTGACTGCACAATGCTGCTGCGCTTTTCTGCAGCGCCGTGTAACCTTCTTAATCCTCTTCTTCCTTCCAAAAATGTCTGTTTGAGTTCCTCTTTGAGAGCTCGCCAGCAGCTTTGCAAGATGCAGATGAATAGAGCGATGGCCTTGTAGTTAACAGCGTACGGACTGAAGCTTTTAGAGGTGGCAGCAATCAGAGTGAGACCAAAGGGCAGGAGCTGGAAAACAAATGTCATTTTACTTGGAGGTTTTTTTCTTTGAGCACATTTGCATTTGTCCAGCTGCATTTCTTTGATCTGATTTCTTGAATTACCAGCTTGTGTTTGCGTGCCTTTCATGTCCAGTCATGTCTGCCTGGACTCGTACATATTGTGAAGACTCCCGAGGAAAGTTAATACATTAGACTGGGAACAAATTCAAAAATATGGTGACAATCTCTCCTTCTGCTCCTGAAACGTGGCGTTGAATAATGACCATAAAAGTGTTGCCAGAGTATTTCTTAGTTTGTTTCGGTGATAATTGAGATCTGCAAATGTAAAACATTGAACCACTAAAATCGGAGCGGGTTCTTCCAAGTTAACTCTTGTGCCAAATCTGAAGGCTTTGACGAAAGCTCTTGTTCATGAAAACAGGGAGGACAGTGCCTCCGGCTGTGGCTGCCGCTGTTGCTGGTTCTGAAGCGTAAAAGTGAAATGAAACGGGCATTAGAGGACAGAATGGCGCAATCATATGGACCCAGGACCCGTGGGAGAACATAGCAGCTGTGCCAAAAAACTGACGTGGCAGTGACAGCTCTCTGACGCAGTCAGTCATCTGCCCGCCATCACGTCTGAATGTGCGCAGGTGGAGGAGTGGGAGTAGGAGGGCTGGAGCTGCCATCTGGAGGGAGTTGGTGGCATGAATATAAAGCGGTGTTAGTAACATGTTCACTTGGTGAGCAAAGAAGAGATTCATCAGGCGTGCAGGCTCATTCACATGCAGAGCTCCTTAGATGTTTTCAGTAACTATCACATGCAGTATGATTCAGGAACCCTGGGAACCATCTCCAGGTTTTATCGTCCCCATTGCCAGTAGATGCTCTCTGATGGACCTTGAACTCCAGCTTTAATTGGGATGGAGTTTGGGACATGGTAAACAGTCCTCCAGCATTTCTCATGATCAGCAAATACACTTAAATTTCATACACAGCATATAAATATAGTATCAAGTATCTTTATAAAAAGCAGTAGGATTAAATAAGTTTAGACATCTTCTTATTCCCTTTTGCGCATGTACACTGTGCGCTATAGTGTCACATCAAAATAATCGTATCAAAATTTAAAATCTCGTCATCAAGTTGAGTTGATTTTTAAAGTAGTTATTTCCTTGTTCCGAATGAAGACAGACGTGCGTCCCTTCAGTGATTGCGATGCATAATTTATGGCTACATCCTTGACAGCACGCTTAGTTATAAGGTCTGTAAATCAGTCGCTTAGTACTGTGGGTCCAAATTTCCATTTCAGAACCACAGCGGGCTTCGAGCAGCAGAAATCGATCCGCCTGGTTCTGTTTAAATGATGATTTAGGCACAAAACGGTGCGTAGGCCACTTGATTTCTCTTTCTTCTCCAGCTCTCCTCAGCAGCGCATAAAAACACTATTTTTATTTCCTGCTGTGCAAGCAAATACTGTTTTGTTTTGTGGGGGTTTTTCGTCATTTTCCAGTGTGGTGGCCAGATGGTGTATTTTTTACATTTGAAAGAGGCACAGGTGGGACCCACAGGACGGTACCTGCCCTGCCGTTACCCACACACTTTTGCTCATTTGTCTGCTGTCCCGAAAGTTTTGTCCCTAGCGTGTCTGACATAAATAAGTCAGGAGATATTTTTGTTCTTTTGTCGGAGTGGCCACAAAGTGTAAGATGCTGTAAATTTCTCAAACTCAAGTCTGGTTCTGGCAGGGGGGCTCGATCCTCCACCAGGCGCCTCCGGGCATGTGCTATTCTTGGGGGAATATTTGCGAGAGAGACGCACGCATGCACGGAGAGAGTGATGGATGGAAGGAAAGAAAAGGCGTGGATGCAAGAGGAGAGGGCGCTCGAGAGAGAGAAACTCAAAGAGGAACATGGAGAGCGCCACTGGCAAAGGGAGAGGAACACGGAGCTTCATATTATTCACGTCGTCTCCACGTTCCCCCACCTCACCTGTCTGTGATATGAATCCTGGCAGGCACATACTGTAGGCATTACTTTCCCAGTTGCTTAAAAGGCTGGAAGAAAATCCAAAAAGGGGGGCTACAGTAACTTTGAAGTGAAATAGTATGTTATGAAGCGCTAATATCATATTCACAACGTCGCATCAAGCTGTGAGCCCAGCGTCAGCCCCATCCCACAGCATGGGGTGTTTCGCTGCCGGGGGCGGGGGGGCTCCTGATTTGAGAATAGATTTCATTAACAGTGGGCTTGTCAAATAATCAGCCTCACGGCACTCCTTTGCCTTTTTGAATCAGCTGCCTGGCTTCCTCTCTGAACACAATGCTGCATTGATTTTCATACGCTGCCTTTTGACATTTAATTAGAGAAATGTGCGTGTGTGCGCACTTAAAGGAAGGAGAGAGACGCTGTTTTACAGCCCAGCCTCCCCACCTCCCTGTTCTCGTGGTCCGCTTGGTTGGAAAATTCATTTCCTTGGAGTAAATAACTCATTTCTCTACAAAGGGACAGAAGGACCCTTAGGTGTGATAATTTGACAGAGCCGCCGTGTACAAATGCAGACTGGACCACGGAGAACAGAGAGGCACACGTGCAGAAAAGGCCTCGCCTATTGACTGGATATAAAAGACAGACATGGTCTGAAACCAGTGCAGAAGTGTGTTAACAGCCAGCAAAAAAATCAGTCTGCCAGGGAAGAGGAAAACGAGCCTCAGCTCCACTTCCGCTATGATGTCAGTAAACAGTCACAAGTTTATGAGCTCACAGCACAGTTTAAAGCCTTATTAAATAAAACACAATGTTCATTTGCTAAATGGTGGTAATCATCAGTATCCAGAGGGACAATAGAGGACAGTGTGCTTTGACAGGTTGGGAGCCTGTAATGTGTATTGTTGCTGTTACATCTGGTTTTAAAAAAGAAAGATGGTGACAACAAAAACAGCTCAAAGCCTCACAGCGAGGCTCATCGCGGTGCTCAGAGCAAACAGAAACCCTCAGGTTAAAATAAAGCCAATGCAGCAGTGCCAAAACACTGCAGTCCCTCAAATAATTACACGAGGCTATCCCCATAGATCCCCAAGTTAAATAAAAAATAAATAAGAATATTTACAGCAGGGTTACGACCTTCTACATGAAAAGGTTTTAGTCTCTGTAGTTAACTTGTTCAACTAAAGCTCTAATCTGTTCATTTTTAGGGGCACTGAATACTGAAAAGGCAGATTGTCGCTGCTATTCGAAACTAGACTTCACAGTTGTCTTTTGGAGCATTTTTAATGCTGTTTAATTATATTAATATATCATTCATATTTGTTTCAGGGGTTTTTTAGATTAGCAGACCTGGTCACTTGGGAAAAATCTGCCTTTCCTGACCTGTTGGTGAGTGGTTGCTGGAGGTGAAAGCGGTGACTGCAGCAGCCTGCTGGCAACCAAAGCAAACGCGAGTTGTTTTCCACTGTAGTGCTGTATACCTCTTTACAACCTATTTCACACTAGCAACCCTCCTAGAGCACATTCCCGAGGAACAGGTGTTTACCAGATGGTGACCAATTGGTGTCTAGGCCTGTGTGATGGGGTCCTGGCACTAATTAGCAGGTATTAAGTCACCGTGCATTGTCTCCCTAACCTAATTTTGGCTCTTAAATGCCAAGATGGTAACGACTAGCGTGCTCAGTTTGAGCCAAACAAAGCGGTGGGTTACAGCTTACAAACGGGGACGTTTTCCTGTGAAGGAAAAACTATACGAGGATTATATTTCATGCCAGAAGCTGCTCTTCATTTATAAGCAGCTCATCTGCCTACACAGTAAACCTGATCAGCAGGCAGCGTGTGAGCAGCGTGAGGCTAATCAATAGTAGAACAGTGCATGAATGAGTCACAGCTAGGTTACCGTCTCCCCTTTTCACCCACCATCTCCTCTCTGCACCCAGATTCCCATTAAAGCGTTGGCTACAGGCAGAGAGCTGTACACAGCAGACTATAGAGAAGCTGCCAAAAAGTCCCAGTGTAGTAGCTATACAGAAATATGGAGAGAAGCGTTGGAGAAGCAGACAAAAGATGAAAAGAAAGAGACAAAAACACATCGACGATGCGGGTGTGTGTGTGAGGGGGATGCTTGGCGCCAAGTGTCCGTTACTGTCAGAAAAATAGGTGTTGAAAGCAAAAGTGAATAAAAGAAGAAATGTTTGTGGTGGATTTCCTCTGACACGGAGGTGGTGGATACAGATCCAACAGCGCTGACGGCTGTTTGAAGCAAACGGTTGGGACAAAGAAGCAGCAGAAAAGAGGAAATCCATAAGGGGAGCTTCTGCTTGTGGTTTACGTAACATTTAAAGCAGTCTTATGGAAGAGAGGTGGATCAGCTGGGAAGCAGCTGTCAGTTGTGGAAAAGGAATAATGGCAATCAATTATGAAACAAGAGAAAGCGTAAAACACACGTTAGAAAGCACTTCTAAATTATTTATCAGCTGCTTCAGCTTCTAAAGGAGACACAGCAACACCTCGTGTTCATGTCCCTCCCCGCACAGTCGCTCTGTTATCCTTCTATAGATGTGTGCTTGGTGTGCAGCTGCAAGGACAAGGCCACATGCCAAGGTCTCCTCTGACACATGCAAGGGCAAAATCAAGATCAGCACAAAATCCTGATGGCTCTATCATGGCACATTAACTATGAATGAGGGCATCGCTGCCAGCTGACCTCTGCGAGCACAGCGCGCCTGAAGCTCACGGAGGCCTAATAACATGTTAGCATGGAGGGGCATGCAGCAAGCCACTGCGCCTCCTCTGGTACTCCTGTCAGCTTGGCCCTGGATAATAAACATGTGCTAATTTAAAACTGTATTATTCTCCCACCAAAGTGTTCCTGCTGCTTGTTACACCTTCCATACAAAGTGACTGTTTACTTACTATTAGCTGGAAATGAACTAGAGTGTTTTAACTTGCTAAACATGAATTAGTAACAGCGCAGCAAAGCACAAAGTGATTCAAAGAGGAGAACAGGAAGTAAGCAGCACCTGAGGCCTGTACTTGCCTCTTAAGTGCAAGATAACAGTGAAATATGATGTAGCTAACAGGCAGTTTTCATGTTAGTTCAAAAGCATGCAGACTAACTCATTAGCATCCCAGGGAGCAGAACCAGCCCAGAGGCCTTACTCTGAGAGAGGCATTTCTGGGGATTGCAGAGCTGTAATAGGGTGGTACGAATCAATAATATCACACCACAGGGGTGGATGGAAGCTGGAGCACCACCCTGCTTTATGATCTCCCACTCGAAAAAGCCCCCTACTGTCGGCCCAGGTATCACACTGACAGGTGTAGTGCAGAAAGGCGGGTTTTACTCATAGACTTCATATTCAAAGCATGTTTACAGTACAGGCAGGTCGCACAGCTCGTGGTACAGCAGTGCTGTATAACACCAACGGTAGGCCCGTGTTGTGTAATCTTAAAGTCAGCAGATTTTAAACAATTCAAAGATATAATAAAACAGACGGCAATAAAACAACTATTAATTCAATTCAATTCAATTCAATTGTATTTATATAGCACCAGATCACAACAACAGTCGCCTCAAGGCACTTTATATTGTACAATAGTACATACAAAGAAAACCCAACAATCATATGACCCCCTATGAGCAAGCACTTTGGCGACAGTGGGAAGGAAAAACTCCCTTTTAACAGGAAGAAACCTCCAGCAGAACCAGGCTCAGGGAGGGGCGGGGCCATCTGCTGTGACCAGTTGGGGTGAGAGAAGAAAAGAACAGGATAAAGACATGCTGTGGAAGAGAGACAGAGATTAATAACAAGTATGATTCAATGCAGAGAGGTCTGTTAACACATAGTGAGTGAGAAAGGTGACTGGAAAGGAAAAACTCAATGCATCATGGGAATCCCCCGGCAGCCTACGTCTATTGCAGCATAAC
>VUQR01023340.1:30142-40311 GCA_015108515.1 Hemichromis elongatus | reverse complement strand
ATGGAAAATCCGCGCAGCAGTTTGTGTGGTGCATTTTTGTGCATTTGTCGGCAAATCGCGCCACACAACCAATCAGGAGCCTGGTGATGCTCTGACCTAGGTCAAAGGGGCGGGTCCAGCCAAAGCCATTCATTCTTTATAAATCGAATTAAATCAGGACTTTATGAGTATCACTAGAAATATTATAAACAGTCGTCTCCATACCACAGTTTGCTATCAGTAAACCCCGACGGCATTCACTGTTAGCATACCACATCCATGTTATCAGTGTATAAACTGATAGTTTAGCATATATTAGCACAGATATCAATAAAGGACTACCGTATTAAACACTTTATCTAACCGCAGACAGATGGACAGGCGCTCTGCAGGTTGGATTGAGCGCCTGTAGTTGGTGTCTAGGTGGGCGATGCTTGGACCTACGCGGGACAGCAGCTCCTCAAACTGGGCGAGGGACAGACGGTGGTACCGCTGAAAGCGGCAGTCATCCAGATGCAGCTCCTGGAGCAAGTGGTGAAACTCACCAAACTGCTCACGCTTCTGGAGGACCTGATAGATCCGTATACGGCGAGGACGTCGTTTACGTCGCCGCTCTGCTCTCCGCAGTATATACAGAAGGGAGACTCTCTCTTGAAACGCTAGCTCGACAGCTGCCATCCTGCTACATACCGTCTGGTACTACCTCCCACATTCGGTATGTTCGTGTTGGACACGCGAATGTACAAGCGATGAGCTAGGGGCGATTTTGCGGGTTTTGCCGCTGCTACCGCATTCGGTGTGAATGCACCATAAGCCTGGTTTTGCTGGAGGTTTCGTTCTGTTAAAAGGGAGTTTTTCCTTCCCACTGTCGCCAAAGTGCTTGCTCATAGGGGGTCATATGATTGTTGGGGTTTTCTCTGTATGTATTATTGTAGGATCTACTGTACAATATATATAAAGTGCCTTGAGGCGACTGTTATTGTGATTTGGCGCTATATAAATAAAACTGAATTGAATTGAATTAAAACAGTGTACAACAAATTTAGCAGATTAAGTTTAAAAAGGAAGATGGTGGTGCCTTCTTACCACACAGTTTACATCCATGCCGGCCTCAAGCAGAGTCTGGACGGTGCTGTGGTGTCCGTTGCGGGCAGCCAGGTGAAGCGGAGTGTGTAGCCGAGTGTGACTAGTCATGAGGTTGGGGTGGGCACTCACCAACATGCGCACCACCTGCCCACAAAGAACACAGCCACACGTTAGTGACAAAAAAAGCAAACATATAAGGAAACTAGGCCACTTGTCATCTTCTCACAACTAAAGCTAAAAACTAAATTACAGCAAACACGAATTTCAAAGTGAAGGTCAAAGGAAGGCCTTGCTTTATTTTGTAGCCATGTTAACAGGATTAAAATCCAAAGCAGCCTGCTTGGAAATTTGATTAAAAAATAGTGCACATCGTTTTTCCTGCATGCAGATGTCATTAAACGTGTGGTCATTTTTAAACAAGGCTTCGCATATCACAGCACATAAAGGTCTTTTCCAGGGCCTGTTCTCTGTAAACCCTGCAGATGCTTGAGTGGGAAAAGCCCCATAGATCAGTAGTTTGTGAAATACTAATAGACATACTAATTGATGATCCACTTGTCAATGGATCATCAACTGGAGAGGATGCTTGGTGATGAATTAGTGATGCAGTCCTAAACAAACATATGACTTCAAGTGTGATAATACTTGTACTTTGGACTGCTTTACAAGTTTTTTCCTTAAAAACAACTCACAAATTTAAAATATTCTATCAGTTATTTAAACCTGCTACCACCAGCTGTCATTTTAGAGGACAAAATTTACAGTCCAGAAATGAGAAGTCTGCTTTAGTATCATCGAATTTTCAGTAAAATTTCTTTGCAAAATTCCAAATCGTAAATTCAAGCTTGCAGTTTCTGAGCTGCTTGACTAACTGGGATGCTATGTAAACACTGAAGATGGATAATCAGCAGGTATTTTTCTTAAAAGAAAATATCTTCCATGTCTACTTATTTGTATGTACTTTAAAACTCGTGTCCAATATACCAATATTTTGTGGTAGGAGGCTCCTGAGCTTTTATCTGATGGTGAATGACGTTTCCTTTAATAACTCTCGAAAGCTTCCTCACTTTAATGTGCATCTTTGCGCGCGTGTGTGTGTAGTAAACTTTTGCCCTGTGTTAGTTAAATCTCCATGCAGCAGGAGCTTCCACCATAGGGCTTTCCCTTCATTATTATGCAGAGAGAGGAGAAGACAGAGAACTACCGTGCTGCCTTTATAAATTATTCATTCACTCAGACAAACCTGTATGGCTTGACTGCAATTACTCACCACCTTAGCAGAAAGAATGTGCGATTGCATTTGAACATCAGTCGGCAGTTGTAGCACACGCCTCTGTGTGGATATTGGCGAGTGCTTTTTGCCACATTTTTGACAAAAAATTTGTCATACTTCTTAAAATGTGTGTCTGCCTTTCTTTGGAGTAAAGACAACATTTGAGGAATTTTGTTCCCAACATATATGCATCTATTAAATTTAATTAGCAGTAGAGGTATGCAAGGTCTGATTCCTTTGCCCTGCTAATTCTTCACCTGCTGCTTCCAATTCATGCTGAGGATGCATGAATTGTTATGTCCTTATGTTCTTCAAAAATCTTTAACTGTACTTTCTTTTAATTACGATCCCTTTTGCTGCCTTTTGAGCAATGTACTCTGTAAATATGATGCAGCTAATTTATTCTTTACTCCACATTGCAGAGGATTTGTGCCTCCTGTCAGCTACATTAAAAGCTCAGTTAATTATTTTTTTTACCCATTTTGTCACTTTGAATTTTTTTTATTAATCTTTTTGGAGTTTCAATTCAATTTTAATTGCAAATTAAACTGATTAGGGAGCCCTTTTCCTCATATGGACTGTAGCAGATGTTTGCATCACATTCTTATGCATGGAGTGCCACCTAAGTCCTCTATATCGAGCGGCTTTTATGGAAATGAAAGCTTCTCCAATGTAGAAAAGGTCAAAACCTAAATAGGTTAAGGTATTCTTTTATGTCTGTTTTGCCTGCAAAGTAAATATTAGGTAAATATTAAAGTGTTAGAAGTCAAGGTGATGACGTTTTAACCGTTTATAACTATATTTATGCGATTTGCTCCTGGTTTTATAGTGTATTGTTACCTCATATAAATATATTCTGTTTTGTGGAAATGCTTCTCAAATTACGCTCATCCACCACTTTATTAGTTACACCTTGCTAGTACTGTGTTGGACACCCTTTTGCTTTCAGAAATGCAGTAAGCACAGACTCAACAAGGTGAAGGAAACATTCCTTACCTCTGACAACAACAAGACATTTTAACCTAGATAACTGCTGCTCACTAGATGTTTTCTCCTTTTCTACTGTGGAAATGATTGTGTTGGAAAATCCCAGCAGATCAGCAGTTTCTGAAATACTCAGGCCAGCCCATCAGCCACCAACAACATTCAAAGTCTTTAAAATCACTTCTGACGCTCGGTTTGGACTTCAGCAGGTCGTCTTGCTATGTGGCTAAATGCAGTGCGTTGGCTTATTGCCCCATTAGACAACTGTATTAACGAGCAGTGAATGGTACCTAACAAAGTGTTCGTATGAGTGTGTACTGTAGGTAAGTACACCTCCTGTCTACCAAAAACCTACAAAGAAGACCAAAAAACAATTTTTAAAAAATCACTGTAAAATTCAAAGCATGACTTCCCTTTTCGTTTTTCTAGGGTCAAGTAATGATGTTTTCATTGATCAGATATTCTCACAGACCTGCAGTCGGCCGTACAGTGCTGCCAAATCCAGAGGAGTCTCCTGTCGGCTGTTTCTCATGGTGGGGTCAGTCAGCTCCTGCAGCAGTACTGAAACCACCTCAGAGTGTCCATACTGGGCTGCACAGTGGAGTGCAGTCTCCTTCTCATGGTTCTGTGAAAGAACAGGGAAAAAAAAGAAAAAAAGAGGGAAGTTGAGGTAAGGTGGGGGGTGGTGAACTTGGGAATTATTGTAATAATAAAGAGTCAGAGACATGAAGTGAACTGAGCCTTAGAAACATTGTGAGATGCAGGGAAGTGATAAGAAAGGTGATATAAGATATAAGAAGGTGGTGCTTTATAACTAGGGCAATGTGGGTGAAACAATTGAGATATAAGGGAGGAGAGGAAGGAGGAGGGAGGAGAAGGACTAGCTTTAGCTTTATTTATTGGTCCAGTGATACGGGGAAGCTACATTTTACTGCAGAAATTTCTGCTACACATATGAAACACATATCTCAAGTAGTATATCATTCTGCATGTACAAACTCCTATCAGGACTGAGAGACCTGCCAGAAGAACTTTATGGTGTCCTGTTTGTGTAACAGAAGCAACGGTAACCCACTGTGCCTTTAAACGATTAAATACTTCATTATACACTGTTATGTACTTCGACGTTTTCACCTCACTGCCAATTAATCAAGATCCGCTGTCAATGCACATTAAAAAAAAATCCTTAATGCATCCCATTTCTCATCTCAAAATATTTACTTCTGTAAAATAATTTCTCAAAATGTTCCCTCGAAACTGTCAGCTAATTACATTTTGCCTCATCATGTATTTTGATGTAAAATAAATGATGTAAAATGTGATTTGGTTAAAGTAGATGCAAATATGTAAGTGAGTGTTTTAACCTCCTAAGACCCAAACTCTATCGTGGCATATATTTTTAATTTCTCTTTGCTATTTGGGCTGATTGGGACCTGATGACTGTAAAAACAAAGAATTACGTGATTTTTTAAAAAAAAAAGATTTTTGGTTCTGAAAAAAATGAGATCCACATATGAAGACAGTTTTAAATTTCGATAGAACAGTGGCAGTATAATGTCCTCAAAAGTGGATATCAGGCTCTTGTAGAGCAAAATTTAGTATTTTGGTCTAGACAACCCAAAATGTGATGTCCACATATGTGAACGCCAGGTCCTAGGAGGTTAAAAAGCATCTGGATTTGATTTGGATATGAAAAAAATTGAAATAGCTAAATGGGGCCTGCTGTTGGGATCCATACATTTATTAGCAAATTTGTTTGTCAGTTTGGCTGTATTTTTTTTCTTAGATAACAAACTTTTTGTTTGTTTGTTTGTTTGTTGTTTTGGACATTCTGAACATTCCTGTCAAGCCCAAGCAATTGTTAAAAAGGAATGTTTGAGATCCCAGTCTTGATTTGTAGAAATGCATTGATTGACTGGCTAGGGACCAGAATCAACCGACCTGGGCCGATTATTGGCCAGGGCCCGCCACAAGCCTGCAGCCTCGGTGTGAGCAGCTACGAGAAAAAAAGCATCAATGTGCCCTTTTCTGGTAAATTTATTATCACACTGGAAAATGTACCTGACGTTTTGTTTTGGTATATAAAGTCCACTGCACCTGCTTTTGTTTGACAAGATGAAATATGTGAGGAAAAGGTGGGAGTACAGCAACTTTCTGTTAGTTCAATATTTGCACCTCTTTCCAGTAGCAGATCACTATGTTTACAGTTTAAGTCATAGAAGATCCTGGAACGTAACGCAGTTTGTGGGAAAACGTTTAATCACCTTTGTTATGAAAATAATAGTTTAGTTTCCAATGAAATAATGTTTATTTCTGTTCACATATGATCCAAAATCAGAATCAGGAAAAACAGTATCAGCAGGTTGCACGCGCACACACACACACACACACAAAATAATAATAATAATTTGGTTTCATCTCAGTACAGCATAGAAATGTATCTATGTTTTGTCTACTTTTGCTGATGATACTGACACTTTGGAATGTAACTGAACTAAAAATATGTTAAATATATATAGTGACGTCAGTATGTCCTGTTGCCTGTTTACACATTATTCAGCTACCTGATGAAGTCTGGCTATTGTGTTATTTTTAGCTCAGGCTTGGGTATGAAGGATTTGTGTTTTTGAGACTAAACCTTAAAATATGAGTGCCATAAAACCAAAAGAAAAATAAATCCAAAAATAGAAAAGAGATTAAACATATGTAGAGTTCATCACTACAGGTCCTCACATGCAAAGAGACCTATATTCAAAAATTCAAGAGCTTCTATCTAGGAACTATGAAAGAAATCATTTTTATTTATGATCCATTTGGAAAGGTGAAAAAAAATGTGGTCAGCTGTAAGTCCCCCAGACACACAGGGATGCAGGATCATTTACACCAGTCAGTGTCCTTTTCAACACTGGGATCATGGGAGTTTCTCATGTTCTGAGAGAATGTGGCCGTCTCCTTGCTGGCTGCTGGCTAGGGGCCCCTGTCAGATCAAGAACCCTTGGCGGTTGGTGGCCCCTTAAGTATATGAGTACTATTTTCCCTAACAATGACTAATCTGGCAACCATATTTTAGATATATGAACTGTGCATGCAAAGCGATTTGCATTTAGGTTTGTGTTTATATTATCAAACATTAACTGTAGCTCCAACTGCTTTACTGCAGTAAGCACAATAAAAAAGTGAGTGAACTACACTTCTTAAATAGCTGCAAAAACATTTAGTTCAAAGCCCTGAGAAATAATGATTAAAACTTCCATTTTAACGGAAAATTACATCAATGAGACTGAAATGTCACTGATTGGATAGAAAAAGGCAAATAAAATGTGAAAGAATGTTGTAACATGAAAAGGCAATCAAGCGTGATTATCCAGATGTTCTTTAAACACCAGCTTTTTCTCACCAGTTGAAAACAACACACTCCAAACATGAAATAATAATCACTCTTGTTGGAATCGTTTTAGTTGTTGATATTTCCCTGTCTTCTTATGTTATTTCATTAAATGTTTTCATCATCCAATTACCCTCTAATATTTCCATGATGAAAGTCTAAAACACAACGGCCACACTTCACTGCTCAGATCTCATCTCATGCCTTTTTCTAACTCACCAGAGTCACCCCCGCTCTCGCCTCCCTCTCATGGCTTCCTATACTTTCATTTATGCCTCTGAGAATTCTATGAGAGAGAGATGAAGAGATACTGTATCTGCGAGTAACAGAGGGTAAGAAAACCCTGTGAAGACACACGCGCACACGCTGTAGCAGCAAAAGAACACCACCATGTGAGTTAGAGCTTTCCCTTCTCTTCAGCCAATCAGATCCTTCCATTTTCCCCTGTGGATTTCACACCCCTCCATCCATGGCTAAGTGGAACCTTCCAGAGCAGGTCTGATTGCAGATCCACTGTACTGTAAGAGCAATAATCACACACTCACATGCTCTATAATTCGCATTCATTACAATTTACTGGTATAATTGGTGCCTGAGTTGTATTTAATAAACTCCGTTTGCTTGGTTACTGTGTGAATGCTCAACTTGGAGTGACTCAGTCCCTCTAATGGATAATTTGAGTTTTAGCTTATCTAATCAACTGCATAACCTGACTTCATAAACTTCTACTAAGTCCCAAATAACCAAAAATGCAGCACAATTGGTCCCGATATTATTGTGTCCAATTACAAAGCAACATCTGGAGACCGGGTCATTAAGATCAAACACAACATGACTTTGTAAACGGTAAAAGTGTGAGAGTGATGGCACTCTCCTCCATAGAATACTCTATTATTGCAACATCTCAGTGTCCAATGCTGGAATATCAACTTCTGCAAACGGTGAGTGAAGGAAGAACCAACATGTGTTCGAATTTAAAAGGTGGATTGTGTAACGTTTATACTCGCCAGCCACTTTGTTAGTGCTCATTAACACAAATACCTACTCAGCCAATCACATAGGAGCACCTCAATGCATTTAGGCGAGCAGACATGGGAAAGACAACATGCTCGAGTTCAAACTTAACATTGAAACAGGGAAGAAAGATTATTTAAGCAACTTTGAAAATGCTATGGATGTTGGCGCCTCACAGGCTGGTGTGAGTACTTCAGAAACTGATGATCCGCTGAGATTTTCTAAAACAGCCTTCTCTAGGGTTTACATAGACTGGTCTGAAAAACAGAAAGTATACAGCTCTCTGGGCAGCCACGCCATGTTGATTTGAGGTCAGAGGAGAATGGCCAGACCGCTTCCACCTGGTAAGAAGACAGTAGTAACCTAAATAACCACTCATTATAAACAAGGTAATGCAGAAGACCATCACTGACACAACATGCTGAACACTGAAGTAGATGGTCTACAGAAGACCACACAGAAGGCTACAGTGTGCACAGGCTCACTGATACCACAGAAGACTGAAAAACGTTCACTCGTCTGATGAGTGTTGAATTCAGAATTTGGAGTAAACAACACCAAATTGGCTCCATCCTGCCCCGTGTCACGGTGTAATCTTGTGAGGGATCTTTTTTTGGTATATATTGGGCCCCTCAGAATCAATTTAAACACCTGAGCTTACTTAAATATTGCTGTTGACCATGTCTAACCAAAAAGCACTTTTCTGAATCAATGCTATAAAGAATTAAGGCAGTTCTGAAGGTAAATGGTCATCCAACCGAGTACTATCCAGGTGTCTGGTTAGTATACATTTGATTATTTACAAGAAAACCAAACGGGGTAGCGAGTTATGGTTAAGCAACAGTGGTAAGGATGACATCTTCACATTCAACACTAAACAAGCAACAAAAAGTAATGAAGAAGCAGCACAGATGAATCTACATGGATGTGATAACCAATGGGAGGAAGATTTCAGACATTGTTGCTGCTGCCTGTGGGCCATTCCGTCTCCGCACCCTTAAATGGACAATAAAGCATTGTCAGTCCAAACAGCTGTGCCTCATGCACGCTGCTTAAGATAGGAAAAATGCAATTTCCTGACAAAAAAAAAAAGTGACAAAGACATGAGCAGAGACACAGAATGACAAGACAAGAGCAATAGAGCCCGAGAGGTGGCGAGAGAGCAGGAGGAGGAGGAAAAAAGATCCTGCCTTTATGTTCTCAGAGTGGCCATATATTCCCATTACGTCCCTCTGACAGCTTTCCGATACCATCTAGCACTCAAGTGCATTGTTGCTGATTGGGCTCTGAGCAACAGCCATCTACTAATGCTGCATCAACAGGCATGGCAGCACATTATTGACATGCCCATACAAATGGGTGTCACAGCCTTTCTTTCAGCAACATATGCAGCTGATATTAATGCTCACAAAGTAATGAAGCACTGGCTTGATAAAGCTCACTCTACCATGACAGCTGTAAGGTCTTATTACTCTTTAAAGAAGGATTTATTCTCATATTTATGGATAATATGTGCTGCATCTTCTGCATTCTTTAAGTGTAGGACACAAAGAATCTACTTTTGCTCACAGCATGGTACCTAAACACATAGACACACTTCCCATGGTGCACTCTATCAGTGCTCTCGCAGTTCATCTCCCTGGGACCAAACAGCTACATCCATGCAAATAAGCAAGCCTTATCAGACAGGCCAGGGCTGAAATGAAACCACAGCGGAGGAAGAGCAGAGGTATTTGTTTGAACATGCGCTGCGTTAATGCTGATGGACTGATATGCAGGATGAGCTCCGTCTATGTTACAGCATCGCATAATCCGAGCAGCTCAGCGCGCCGCCCGGGGAGAGCGGGGTAAATGAAGAATGAAAAAAGACGAGGCATACAAGGTGAATGTGTCTGCTACTCACTCTTATCTTTTGTTATTAGAACTTGTGCAGTGCCTGTTCAGGGAAAGTGTAGCTTATGTCTCTTGAAGCCTAAATTTACAGATGTCACCTAAAAGCACCAAATGGAGGAGATCATCAGAGTTTTGAGAAAAACAAAACAAAAAAAACAGCTTTTAGATTTTATCTACGAGCTGTTCAAATCAGTAACTTCTCATTCAGATAAAAAGAGTGAGTGGTTGAAGTCATTTTTCACAGGAAACCAACAAAAAAGGTGGGAAAAAAATCTGTTTGAAGGTTAAGATATGATTTTAGGGGTGATGGCTCATTCAGTGTCTTCCAACCAAATGTCTGACCATCTCTGACGATGCAATTCTTGATAGGAAAACGTTAAAATTTCTGTGAGAACTACTTAAGCTATGTCATTAAAATGTTTTAGGCCAAATATCTGCTACTATGACTTCAGGACTATGGCGTTTTAAAAGTGTAGCTGAAGTTCAACATAAAATTCTGAGAGTTTGAATTTGTTTGGAAGTTTGATAGTATGGCCTGCACTACCATATTTGAAG
>VUQR01023340.1:17834-29573 GCA_015108515.1 Hemichromis elongatus | reverse complement strand
GGGGTTTTTTTTTTTTTTTAAAGAAAAAAAAAAAAGGGGGGAGGAAAAAAAAAAAAAAAAAAAAAAAAAAAAAAAAAAAAAAAAAAAAAAAAAAAAAAAAAAAAAAAAAAAAAAAAAAAAATAGCAGAGAAGATGAGACAAGAGCAGAAAAAACAAAGATGAGAGGCGAGACAGAATAGACTGCAGTATCCACATTTCACTGCAAACTGACTGATCACTGACACACACACAAACACTTTGCCAAGAAACACACCCGTTCGCACAATCCTGTGGGGTTTTCCACAGGATTCACAGCAGCATCAGCTGCAGACACTGTGAGTTAAATCCAAAATAAAAGCACTCTTCTGAACACATTTTGGGGTAAGTGCTGCCAGGAGTGTTTCTTGCAACACACTGTTTTATGACTATTATTAATTATTCTCTTAATATTACTGAAGGAAAACACTAATTTGTGGTTTTTCATTAACATACTGGAAAATGCACATCACGATTACTGAGAGCCCACGCTGCAGAACACGCAGCAATAAAGAAGCAAAAGCCCAAAGATATTTAATCTGCAATGAAAGGCAACTGTCATGATGTGAGCTGCAGCAACTCCTCACATCTGAGAAGCTGAGAGCTTTTTGACTAATTGAGTAAAAGTCAAACTTACCCACAGTCAAAGCTGCAATTAACATACACCTCATTTAATATATTTGAAACTCACCCCCCAAAAAACAGGATGTATGGCATTATCAAAGTGGACTGCTCAATAACAGGGGCAGTATGCGTGATCTATAATGCTTACAAATGGGCATTTCCAAAATACCTCCTTAAAACGGAAGCATCCTTGAGCTAGACACCAAACGCCCTTCTGCTCCAGGGTGGCCGGTCTGCGGTTGCCATTGTAAACTCTGACCTCCCCGAAGCGTTCCCTAGCTAAACGTCTTAATTAAGGAACTCAAAGAAATCCTAGAAATCTGTTTTACAAAGTTTTTTTTTTTTTTATAACACCTCATTTAACACCCTCACACACAATCTGCTCTGGGCTTGCTTTAATGGCTCAGGGCTAGAGTTTGTTTTGATTCATGGAGAGATGAATCAGTTTACTTTTGCTGAACTTTAATTAGGAATCCCACTGCGGGCAGAGAGTCGGGCTTTTAAAAACATACGATACACAGTAACATCTCTTTTTTTAAGAGATTACTCATGAGAAAGCCACCTGTGGCTCAGTGTGTGTCTCAGCACCAGTGGGCATCACAGCGGCCGAGGACTTTCCCAGGGCGGTTTGTTGCAGCGGTAGTAGCATGTGTTCTCAAGTTGATCATCAAGACACATATGGTTTCATTTTCTTGTGTGGAAGCAGCATGTGTGCATGATCGGACATCGAGTTACCAAGACTGAACAGACACAAACACAGACGCACTCTCATGGAAACACACAGCAGGAAAATGGCCTCATGACCTGTAACATTTGCCTCAGTTCACACAGTCTTTAAGCTTTCAGAAATTCTTGCTGGTGAGAGGCCGCTCGTATGATCTTGCTCAGCTTCTCCTCTGGGAGGACAAAAGAGAGCCGGAAAGGAAGAACGACGAGGGGGGGAAAATGGAGAGGAGACAGGATAGAATAACCCTACATCCTCCTGTTGTTGAAGAAAGAAGTAAACATTCCTACAGTGACACATACTTGACATACTCAGTATTTACAGTAGAAAGCGTACGCACACGATAACCCTTAAACTGATGAGTTCAAAGGTCCCACACAGAGAAAGTAGCCAAGACGGTCTGTGCTGGTTCCCACACACACAAAACACATCTGTTCTCCATCAGTGGGCAAATCTGCAGGACACAACTACCCCTCACGCTGTCAGGACGCACACCAAGCAAAGTTTACAGTCCAGCTTTTATCTGCGCAGGTACGTTGGAGTAAACAGTGTCAGGATTGGTCAGTAACCAAGGTTCTTTTTTTTTTTAAGGTTCTTTTAAAAACATCCACGGTCTTGGGGGCTCTCAGTTGTTCTGAGAGCTCGTTCCACAGATGGGGAGCGGTTGCTTTAAAAGCCCTGTCGCCCATAGTTTTGAGCCGTGTCCTAGGCACAACCAGTAGGTGCCGTTGGCCTGCTCTGGTCCGGATGGAGGTATGTGGGGGCCACACCGTGCAAACAGTGGTGGGTGTGCAGGAGGATCTTATATATACATATATATGATAGAATTATAAAACTTTCTACAAAAATATGCAACATTGATTACTGTTTTTAAAAAATGTGGTGGTATCTGCTTTCTTACTGGTTCACGCAGAGATGCGCCAATTCATACGCCATGAGTCTGTACTGGCTGTGTTTACTGCCATCATTCTTTACAGGAGTTTTTTTTTTTTACATTTACAGATGGCTGAAGCTTGCAGCCTTTAGAGCTGGATTTATTTTCAAAAGGTAAATTAAATACAGTTTAGTGTTAATCACTACCCTGTTAAATAAATGAAAAGTGAAAATAAAATGAAAGCTGTACCACATGTAAATTCCTCAGAAATGACCTTTCAATTTCAGAGCTTTAAAGCAGCCTATCTTTTATAGATAGGCAATTATGAAAATCTCTTTTAGGCCTATAAAACTTAAATACAGTCATTAGATATTTAAAACTGTTAAAATAATTATCAGCGGTTAATTTAAAGCTTGTAAATTTTGTACAGAACAGTGTTTTTGCACGATTGCTTGGATCTTTTTTCTTCTTTTTTTTTTTACCTGCATTAATGTTATTTGCATAACACATAGCTGCTTTTGCTGCGTGTATGGTCCCAACACACACACAGGGTGAGCAAGGTTTACGCTGCATGTGGCTGATTTTTTTGTCCACAATGTGAACACTGTGAGAATTAACTGCCTCACATGTGAAGGAGCAACATAGAATCCCTTTTAATAGACATAAAGTAGAATACCCCTTTGATGCTTCACTCTTAGTTCATCAACAAATCCCCACTCTTCCCACTTTTCATCTTTACTGATTTTTAAGGAATTGGAAGAGCTTCCTTGATGGAGGAGGGGGAACATTTTCTGTGTCCATGAGGATGGAAAGCCCCAAACCCCCTGCAACAGTACAGTCAGTCTTATAAAAACTCCTCATGTCTTTATATTTTGCTACGACATTGGGAAGCAGGTGCAGGAATTTATTTAAATATGTGCAAACATACATGGAAATACAGACAAAAACACAGCCTGTATAATTCTAACAAGTTTAAAAGTTAATATTTGCTATGTACACCTTTGTTCTTCAACACAGCCGGAAGTCTTTCAGAGCAGCTTTCTTGTAATTTCTTTTAGCAGTCTTTGGGAAGAGTTCTCGGAAGACATTCAAAGCTCTCGTCTGGTTATTCGCAGCCTTTGGTTCCATTCTCTGTCAAGATGATCCCATACTCCTTCAACAATGTCGAGATCAGTGCTCTGGGGAGGCCAGTCCATTTTGTGTGTTTCTATCAGGTATGTTTTTACTGCACTGGCAGTGTGTTTGGGATCATTGTCACGCTGAAAAATGAAGCTGTCGCCAATTAGATGCTTTCCAGATGGTATTTCGTGGTGGATGAAAATCTGATGGTACTTTTCTGTGTTCATAATTCCATCACTTCTGACAGGTTTGCTAACACCACTGGCTCCATTTTTTTCATTAATGGCTCTTTAGAAATTGTCTTATTTTGATGGTGCATAAGTACGATTTTATGCCTGTCAAACTGCGTTATCTTTGGCTTTCTTTTGTAGATATGACTGAAAAAAACTGGAATAAATTATATGTTTGGTTTTTTTTAACAGGCTGCTAGTAGCAAAATACAATTTTAAACTGTAACCTAACAACTTAAGTTGTTAGGTTGCCTGTTATAGTTGAATATTCATAGGTCAGTGTTAAGTGGGGTTAACAAACTAATAAAAAAAAAAATTTCAATTAAAAAAACATTCCTTTGATAAAGGTGGGGTTTGCACATCTGCAATAAAATATTACAAGAAAGTCTCATTGGAAGAAGAATACAAACCAATAGTGGCTAGCTCAAGACTTTTGCACAGCACTCTGCCTCATGGAGCACCTTTTTACCTGCCTGTGTGTATATGAGGTTTCCACTGACAATATTCTCCCTCTCGCCTTTCAGGCAACTAGTTTCTCCTTGGATTTTGGTTTAATTGTATCTATTTTTAAACTGTCCTAAACAAGCCAAGTGTAACACCTGCCAGAACGTGGCCCTTACTCTTCCCTTCGCTATCATAAAAACAAACAAAATTAAATTAAATTAAACTCCTGACTTGTCTTCAGTTCAAACACCCAGCCATCCATGAGTCAGTCTTAATGAGAGAAAGAGATCACAACCAGCCACGTGTTAGTCGTCAAAACATGCATTTGGCCTTGCAATCCGAGTGCAAGCTTTGAGCAAACAAACAGTCTCTCACCATCAATCACTGTCTCACTGTCTTTCACACATACACGCACGAACGCGGCATGTATAATCATCTCTTCCAGTCGGGCGCCCTCCACCTCTCTCATGCACACACGCTCTCGCAATAAACAAAAGCAGCTGTGAATGGGAACTACTGGGACCAATTAGACAATAAACAGTGGGCTGGAACTGGTTTACCGCCAACTAATAACATCCACTAACCTCAAATAATCTTCTGTTGCCTGCAGAGTGGGACCGGCCCACCTACACACTTCCCCTAGCTCGATTTTGTCAACCTCCCATCTCTTTCTTTACACTCTCTGGACCTCTCCCACTCATTACAGTTCTTTCCTGCTACCTTTTTCACACTCCTGTCACCATTTGTAACTTCATGCACAAAAGCCAAACACAAATGTTGAGTTTCCCTCTCTCTTTTTCGAAAAAAAAAAAGAACATTTTAAGGCAAACATTGTGCCACCAGAGCGAGCCTATAAAACTAAGTATGCGCGCACATAAATACTCAACCTCTGACACGAGTAATGGTGTGTGTGGGCAGAGTAATATTGTTGAGAATGGGGTAATGTGCAGCCAATGGCTTGCTGCTGTACGTCTTGATGATGGGTGTGAGTGTGCGTGAGACTTACTACATCACCCTGACTAATGCATGCAAGGCCTGCTCTCTACTGCAGACACGACAGACAGCGGGGAAATATGGAGCGTAGGCATCGTAAACACACCAACACTAAATAAATCTTACCCACTGATTTATGCTTGCGACCTAAAAAACAGCTGTACCCTCGCGGTGATACAACAACAAGAATACTGTACAAACATGCAGCATACATATAAAAAATATATATAAAATACACAAATAAAAATGCACAAGTACCACATTTTCACTTTTCAGTGTTTGCAAACCTGAGTGCTTAGGAGAAAACTAACACCTTTAAGGACACTAAAGCGCAGGCTAACGTAACAGTGTTGATACAAGTGTGAGCGCCGTGTGTTTATCTTTTATAATGTTCCAGCTTATTAAACACAGAGGAAGATGGAAGCTGATAACAAGCATCAAAGTGAGATATAGCATATGAAGAGTGTTACAGAGAAAGATGATCAGTGTAATTAGATGATTAAATGAGACTGCTCTTCAGTTAGGAGTGTAGGACAGCTTGTTACCTCTCAGGTAAAATGTTACGGTATTTTTTTAAGATAAACTGGAAATATTCTGGAAGCTTTTCTGTCCCTAAATATTGATACTTGTACACCGCTGGTCGCCAATCTATCACAGGGCTAATACAGAGGGATACACATTCATTCACACTCACATCCACAACTATGGCTGATTTCGAATTGCCAGTTAAGCCGACGTGCATGCTTTTGGCCTGTGGGAGGAAGTCAGAGAACCTGGAGAGAACAGGCACAGCAAGAACATGCAAGCTCCACACAGAGAGAGACGGCTAGATTCAAACCCAGAACCTTCTTGCTGCCTAGTATACTAAACTAATATTTTTTTTACAGTCCTACTTCAAAAATGTATATTTCACAAAATTCATTAGTAGAATATTCACGAGTACTCGTGTAATTTTAATTTCGTTGACAAATATCAGAATTTTAAAAGGGGAAATATGCAATCCGAACCAATGCAGCGCATTTACAGTGCAGAGCAGCAGGTTGAACTGAACTACAAATTCAACATCTGTGCTCATTTTCTTACATAAAGTGACAAATGGTGACAGGAGTGTGGAAAAGGTAGCTGGAGATAACGGTAATGAGCGAATTTATTTATAGACAAAAGAAAGTCTCAGTTTAGTTAAGGACAAGCAATAATGTCAACACGCACCTTTATTCACACCTGTGCAAAAAATTGCCCACATTATCTGACATCCTTCTTCTAATTGCATTGTCAGGCAAAGTCACATTTGTGGAAACTGGAGCCGACATGATAGCCACAACTTTTTCTTTTCTTTTTTTTAGCCCCACTTCACAGTTTCACAACACAGCAGACAGATTTTCCCCCTCCAGTTCAGATCCAGTGCTCCTTTGAAGGATACATGCTTTTTATCAGAAGGGATGTTTGCCTACCGAGTGCATCCTTAGCTGTTTAGGCACCGTGTTAGTATTGCAAAAAGGGAAGAAGGGCTCACTATTCACACACTATTTGGCTCCAAGTAATAATTTAATCCTTAAAACATTTTTACAAAAGCAACATTGGTTTATGAGGGATTTTCTTTCAGGGCAAATGAGTACAAAAAGCACTAATACAGAAATATGTATTCGCTTTTCATTTTCTGTGCAGATGTGTTAGAAAACATAATGCATGGCTGTCCCAAAAATTGCATGCCTCACAGCATACCATCTGGGAATCGCCTCCTGCTGAGAGCCCAACTGTAAATGTGGAGTCAACTGATTTTCTTATATCTCGGTTTTAGGGCAAGAAAAAAAGGGAGAAAAATGATTTGCACAGATTATCAGCTCAGTATCAAGAGCAACTCTTCCAAACATGCCACAAATGTTATTACTCATTTATATTAAAGTCATTTTCTATTAAACTCAATAGTGCTCAGAACTATTTTGCTTGAGAGTTCAGTTCAGTTATTTTGTCATCAACTGGTTCTTCAGCTGCAGTGGAGCCAAAGCTATGCTTGCAGCATATAAAATTCATAATCTTTGGGTTTTTATTTGCACTATGCACCAAATAAGCTTAATCTGTTTGTGTTAATTTGTCTTGCTGGACTGGATTACTTCTCATTGAAAGCCACTCACACACATAAAAATCCAAGAAAGAGATTTCGCTGCTGCTTTGGAGGTTTGCTGACCAAATTCCAGGAAATTTAAGGAACCATTAAATAAATGTGCTTGAAAACATAAACGCATAGAAACGTGGAATGTTTTTCACTGTGTATGTACTTAATAAGAGGGAAAAGAGGACAGTTAAGCAATGCCAAGAAGTCAACATCCGTCCACAGTATTCTCCCCATCAGCAGCTTCCATTCAGTGTGTCCACGCTGCCTGCACAGCAGCTCGCTCAGCTCAACAAATCATTGACAAGGTAAAAGAGAAAATTAACTGTGTTCGCTTGCTGACGAACCTCTTCATTTCACGGGGAAAGGACATCATTTATCACAGCAAACAATTAGGTTTTAAGAACTCTCACAGGGAAACAATCTGGATAATGATGACAGAGGAAATTGTGCTTATTAGACAAAGTAAATAACGCTCTGATAGCCAGCATGGTCCATGACTATGCCATTTTTTGACCTGAGAAATATCTCAGGTATTTACATTTTTTCCAAACACTTTTGATTAAACAGCTTCCTGTGTTTTGTTTCCTTATCTTCAGATGCAGCGCATCAGTGAGCCGTGACATCACCAATATGCTGCCAGCGAAGATGTACAGAATAAGAGTGAGGGAGGAAAGGAAGGTCATTTTTGCTGATAAGGAATGACAGCAGCGGCAGGGTGAATGCTCCCGGAGCTGAAACGCTCACCAGCCTGTCAGAGAGAGATCTCTGGAAATGTAAAGGATCGCCTCTGTTAGGCAGAAGCCGTAATGAGACGACCAGCGGCAGCACTGGTTTACATGCCCTGAGAAATCCGGCTAAA
The DNA here is from genome assembly GCA_015108515.1 of Hemichromis elongatus. NCBI lineage: Eukaryota > Metazoa > Chordata > Actinopteri > Cichliformes > Cichlidae > Hemichromis > Hemichromis elongatus. The sequence continues at coordinate 21,578 of VUQR01023340.1, read as the reverse complement.
GGACTTCATTTTAGTGGAAAAGGACGTCCTTGTTCAGGAAGAGTAATGTAATAGTTCTGCAGCGATTTCAAAAACACTTGTGTAAATTTTGCTGGGCAAAGGTGGTGGGCAAAGAAAAAAAATCCATTCGATTTTAGTGCAAATCTAGATCACTTTCATTACACAAGAGTCCATATCTGAGTGCAGATTGTCAGTCTGGGAAACTATTTCCCAGTCCAACTTAGTCTAGACTGACTTGGCCTCTGATGAAAAAGCCAAATAACAACAATAACAAAGGCTTCCGGTGTAGCTGGTGGATATGCCGGCCAAGTTCTCTTGTTCTGAATGCTGAATTCGCTACGAGTCACCACACCAACCCTCTGCATCTCCTTCTTCACGACATCCATGAGGATTCTTTCTGGACTTCCTTCTTTCCTTCTCTAGGCACCTTCACTTCCCGGAATATCCAGTATTCATCCTCTGCACATGTCCAAACCATCTTAGCCCTGCCTCTCTTTATAAATAAAAACACATTTTAAAAAGTAAGGAATGGACTGCTAAATATTCTGCAGTACAAAGCAATACAACAAAATAGCATTTCTGACCTGGAGTAGCACAATCAATAGATTTTATGTTTGCTATGTCGAGTCCAGTCGATCTAATCTCATTACTACAACATGAACCACATGTACTTTTATTTTGAAGGCAATGAACCACAAGTTAAAGCCTGCTGTCCAACTAAAGGACACCTGAGACTCTTTTTTTATTTAGCATGACCTCTACTTGATTGAGCATGTAGCCTTTTGTTGGACCACGGAGAGACATAACGGAGCTCAAACAAAAACTAGACTTTAAGGTGACACTGAAGGAGAAGTTCCTTAAGAGGACGATGAAGGGATTATTGTGCGTTTACCTGTTGGTTGACACGGCAGTGGGATGGGCCGTGGTGGATGAGGATACGGACGATGTCGACATCTCCCCTCCAGGCAGCCAGGTGCAGCGGGAAGCAACCTTTGCTGTCAGACACATTTGTGGATGCCTCAAACTGGAGCAGTTTCAGCACCACCTCCCTGAGAGAGAACCAGGTACATAGATATCAATACATTAACAGAGGAACAAGTGGAAGAACAGACAGGAAATGAAGGCAGGCAGGTGTTACAAAATCCACATTATGCTAAGCAGTCACCTTTACATGACAGCAACAATTCTTTTTTAGCACTTTTCACTTTAAAACATAACTTGCAATGCATCTCTTAATCATATTGCCCAATTAATCATTGTTAGTGGTTGAAGAAGTACTCAAATCCTTATCCTATGTAAATGTAGCAGTGCACAGATACCACCTAGCAAAACATGCTACTTTCTAACAGTGAAGTTTTTATTGACTATATATAAAAACAAAAAAACTTGCATAACTCACTACGACCTTGGTACGAACTGGCTAAACAAATGATTTTATTATAATAACCTTCAAGCCGTGTAGATGGAAACATAAAAGCTGCATGTTCACCTTTTTCGAATGTTTCGCTATGCTAAAACTTTCGAGCTCCACAGATAAATGCATTTCTTTTATTTAATAATAATTTTTACTATTTTTTTTTTTTGACATTTTCATCTTTGTAATATTTGCTTCAGTCTAAAAAATTCATCCTTTCTCGTCTCTAAGTAATATTTTATCTACGTTGACTCAGCAGTTAAGGCTGTTTGTTTTCGGGTGAACAAACTCAAGGACAGTAGTATATATGAGGTGCTTCTTCTTTAAATTGCAAATTCTGCACTTCAAAACTGAATGTGCAATGAAACAATGAAGTAAAAAATAAAAATGAAGCTCGGATCATGGGTCACTATTTTACAATTAAAAACAGGCTCAATAAACATGGCTGTATGGTAATGAATGCTTCTCATATTGTAGCTACACAATCTTAATTTTGCTGTTCCACCATGATGATATTTATTGTGTTTCTTTCTCCAGTAGATCATCTTTTATGCAGGTTTTTATCCATGTTATGTGGTAATAAATTTGCACTTCCTACTAAACCCTAGTTAAACAAAGCCTTGGTTCTGAGGGATTTACAGGAAGCTGCGGGAGGTACTGGAAAAAGCATAGCTACAGAGAACAGTAGTGCTGCTTTGCTGCTCCTGATAAATGAAGCAGTACACAAATTGATAAAGCAGCAAATCACAGAGTTGGATTGGGCTAAAAAAAAAATCCATTTAGCTGCTGCTGAGTAGTAATGTCAGTGACAGTGTTTTATATTAGAGAGACTCCAGCTGAAGAGGAAAGGCGAAGTGCTTGATTTGCATTGAAAATGTCAGGAGGGAGCAACACAGGGGACAGAAGGGCAAAACCTCTCCCAGGAGAGCACAATGAAGCGGCTCTGTGCTGCGTAATGAACTACTTACTTTTCTGCAGTTTATTATATCTTCTTATAATTTAATATCAGTTTAAGCGACAGTTAAAACAGCAGAATCAGACTGAGAGGATGCAAGGATGAAAAATCTGTATCTTCACCCTGTATTTATCACCAAAGTGCCTTTGATGTCATCAAACAAAAACTGCAGGGAGTTAAAAGTTGTGATATTTAAAAATTCAATTCAAACCCAGCCTGAAGAACAACTCTCTGAAAACAGCTCTGCCTGTTGCCAAGTCCTCTTCCTTCTCTCTTTTCACTTTCCCACCTAAATGCTAAATCACTTCTCTGAAGCTTTTTGTTGGCGGCCTAATTTTCACTGTGAGGGTGCATTTTTCTTCCCCTCACTTCCCTCCTCCTTTCCGCGTTGATCTGAAGGAGGAAATCCACGTAATTGCCCCCAAAACACGGTGCTAATCCTTCAGTTCCGCCAAACTGGGATAGCAGTCAGGCTCACAGCTAATCCAAAGTGTGTAAGGGATTTCTCACCAGGACCAGGTGAAGAAAGGGAGCTGCACTGAAGTTCTGTGCAGCTGTAGACACTTAAATCACTCACATATTGTACAGTTTGGATAGAAATAGTGTGGGAATTGTGAATTTTCTGATTGTAGACAACTAATTTTACTGCCCAAAAATGCAAGATGGTTTTCTGTGTCAATTTTCATTTCATTTAATCTAAATTCATTTCATCTAAAGATGATTTAAAAACAGCAATTAGTTATGCACCAACCTTGATTTAAAGCCTCTATAATCAAATATACAAAGCTATGTGAAATCCCATGAACAAAGCAGTCCACACACACACACGTTCAAGCTATCTGTAGCAGGCAAACATGCTTTTAAAATACAGCACGCATGTCAGGACCACATCATTTCTTACTGTCCTCAAGTTTAAAACACAAAATCTGGAATTAAAAACAGTAAACAACTAGTTTAGCTGCTTCAGTTTCACTGTTGTTGTTTACTGGAACAGGCCCCTGGATGTGTAAATACCATATCAAGTTAATAGGATGTGTTCACAGTTAAGACTCTTCCCTGCAGCTTTATCCAGCAACTCAGAAAAAGACCCATTCAAATTCAGTGTTCACTGACAGCATGATATAAGCACAGTACCATGGCCTATCATCATGTCACAGCAGAAATGTGAAAACAATCGAATAAAATTTATAACATTCTGACTTTTTAGACTCTTTTCCATTGGTTATGATATTTTATTTATTTGCACAGAATAACACTTTTTTTTTAAGAACAGAAAAATCACAGATTGCAATCTGTCGAAGAAACTGTTGGACTTTTTTTTTTTGGACTTTTTTTTTTTTTTTTAAAAAAACCATTAAAAAGATTTTTTTTTTCT
>VUQR01023340.1:0-17814 GCA_015108515.1 Hemichromis elongatus | reverse complement strand
AAAGATATCTCTGTGTCCTGCATTTATTTGCATGCAAACACAAAAATCCTGATAATTACAGATTTGCTGATAATGGAAAATAATATTTTGCTTCATTTCTACAGCGTACAAAGAACAGACCAATTTGTTTGCAGTGCACTGAGGAGCACTCGCATTTTTAACTAATTTCTATCCAGCAGAAATAGAGTGACGGAAACACTCATTAGCAGGCTTACCTGTGTCCATTGAGTGATGCATGGTGTAAGGGTGTGTATCCTGAGCTGTCTGTGCAGTTCACATTCAGGCCTTTCCACATGCTGTGGAACAGAGAAATGCCAAAATTAATCAGCGTACACACACAAACACACGCACACACGTTTAGGACTGCTTTTAGTTGTACAGATTTACCACCTTTATTTCATCAGCTGGTGTAAGTGTGCTACCAGCTGCAACAGTCTCTTTTAGTTTAGAAGCAGGAAATGACAAGCGAGTCCCGACCAATTAGGATTCACATTCCTCAAACGTGTCAACTATGGAAAGCAAGGACAGGTGGAAAGTAGCTTGTGGTGTATTCATTCAGAACAGAGATTGCTCTCTTAAAAATGTTTAGTGACACTTTTCCCCAAGTAAATTATGTCTTAGAGGCGATGTATTACAGAGTAGTTTCTTTGTGTAACAGTGTCTTTATTACTTTGTTTTCATATTGCACTTTTCTTTGCAAAAAATAATCTAGCTTTATTATGTAAGGGTCCCAGGGTGAGGCGTGTAATTTCTCATTTGGAGGCAACAGCCAGGAGATCTTAAGCTCTGTTTCATCACACTGGCAAATAATGGGAGCGAATGAGGTCAATTTTTGTACTCAAGAAACGGCTGAGGATGCAAATAAAATTACACAGAGACACAAAAGTTACGAGGATAGCCAGCTCCACAGAGGCTGAACACACACTGAAACGCACCCGTATACAGATGACACACAAACACACGCTCACTAAAATCTACTTGCAGCTCAGGGTTTTTTCCGGGGCTATAATTATATGACCTCTCTTTTTCAAATGAACTCATACAAGTAAGAGAAGTACTAATTAGCTCAATTCTAGCCTGAGCAAATCTTAGCTGAAAGGCTGAATCAAGAAGCTTCTTAAAGTAACTGTTGAGTGTATTTTTTTATATACACACAAACACGCACACACATAGAGCTATAAATCCTACAGGTTATATGTATCTAATTGGGAAAAACATGTATCTCGTCACACCTCCCCATAACCTCCATAACCCTGTGTCTCCCACTTATTGATTTTGGCATATATTATATTATATTATATTATTTCTTTTTTTCTATTTTTTTCTAAAAGAAAGCATTTAAACTTCACTTCTACTTTCACCCTCACAGACTGATTCTGTATCTCATGAGGAATTTTCTCCTTGGAGACTGGCATATAGCAGCAGCAGCAGCAGAACATTCATTGGGTTTTGACAGACATCAACACAATGATCAAGGTCAGTGCCGTTATGCAACGGCTGCGTGCACAGAGACACAACTAAACGTGAATTAAAAGCGCTATTAATGGCTGGCTGCACACGTGCACACATACGCACACTAATAGAACAAACTGCACGACCTGGCAGTCTTATTCACTTTGAATTCAGTGCTGAAATAAATGATAATGTATTTGCTTTTAATGCAGTATACACACACACATAAGTCGTATATAACAAAGAGATTGTCAGGCAGAAGACCAGAGAGAAAAAAAGAAATACAGCAGGGCTTGTTTCTACTGGTTTAGCTGATCAGTGCACACTGTGAGTGTTTGAGGCCATATCGATCATGCTGCATGCTGACCCCTTCCAGCACTGGCCTATCCAGCCAGCAGGATGGGTTGTTAAAAAGGGCCGACTGACAGCGAATGAGGAGAGAGGAGGAAAACCTAAATTCGATGCATGTGGAGATAAAGACACAGAGTGAATTTAAGTCTAGTTTTCATTCTAAAATGTAAAATGTAGACAGATTTGACTCACACGCAAAAAAAAAAATCTGTAAAAAAGACAAATCAGATAAATTTGTGCTGTGTTTAAAACCTAAAAAACACACTTAATCTATTTCTAAGAGGGAGAGACGAGAAGAAAATTTGAATCAAGCTTTCATTATTTAATTCTTTGGAAAAGTAGTCCCACCATTTGGGTGATTTTTTTTAAGCAAGACAACAGCTGAGAAAATATAATCTGACAGATTGCAGCTTAAGAAAAGGTCAAGCAGCTTTATCAAGGTAATGGTTTTGTTGTGTAGCAGCTTCTATACCTACAGTTTCTACACTCACCTAAGTAGACGCGTTCAACTGCTCGTTAGCACAAATATCTAATCAGCCAATCACGTTGCAGTAGCATTTAGACACGCAGATGTGCTCAAGACAACCTGCTGAAGTTCAACCAAGCATCAGAATAAGGAAGTAAGGTGGCTTAAACGTCTTTGAATGTGACTAGTTGTTGGTCCTGGAAAGTCTGGTATGAGACAGTTCCCACAGGATCACCAAATATGGTCAATAGACAATTGAAAAAGAGTTCCTTGATCTGATTTCTGCTGCAACATACCAATAAAGGGGTCAGAATTTGTCAAGAGCATGAAAGCATGTATTCTTAGCATATATTGAGCCTCTTAGTATTGCTGCCCCCATCCCTTTATGTGTACAGGGCACCCATCTTCTTATGGCTGCTTCCAGAAGAATAACGCACCATGTCATAAGACTCAATTCCTCTCAAACTTCTTGATCTTGGAAATTAGTTCAGCTTAGTCAAATGGACTACACGGTCACCAGATCTCAATCTACATATATAGAGCACTTTTGGGATGTGGTGAACTGGAGATTCATATCATCATCGTTTGACGCTATCGTGTCAATATGGCCCAAAATCTCTAAAGCAGGGTGCGCCTACCACTGTGGCCAATAAATATAATTAGTAGTTATATGTCATGCTTTTTGTTAAAATGTTGTTATAATGTTTTATGCATTTTTAGAATGTTTTATCACATATTTCCCTTATTTAACTTTAAAGCCCAGTAAAAGCGAGCACCAATGTGAGTTCACTGGGTTTGAACAGACCTTGAAAGCACAGAAACACCCACACAGATATTTACCGTCGGTGTTACCCCAAAACAAACATGTACACTGAGTCATTAAGCCCTGCAGTGCAAAGCATCTCTGGAAGTGGTGGATATTTTCCGCATGACAAACTCCCAAACGCGCCGCATTAATTCTAAAACACAGCCGTCGTACACCGAGGCGTACCACCATCATAAAAACCTGCGCAAACAAATTTGTGTAGCCACTTTGTGAGGGAATGAGGAAATCTTGTTTGCAGCTTTGCGTGAGTCTCATTGTAAAGGCCAGAGCTGAAAAAGGTGTTCTGTTTACGGCACACTTCACGGTTGTGGAGTAATGGCCAATGTGTAACACTGCTGGGTTCCTTTTGCATTTGGGGGTTGGTTGAAAGCCAACAGAGAGCCCTTCTATGCTCTATGCCTCTTCTAGATCTTTTTTTATCGCTTTGCATTTCATAAATTTTGTCTTCAGCAGCAAAAGTAAAAAAAGAAAAAAAAAGAAAAAGTTTTAGAATCTGTATTTATATTTATATTTATTATTATGCAACACAAGGTTGAGGAAGCTTGCTAGTGAATTCTTATTTATATCACTGACCAAAAATCTGAAGAAAAATAAAATTAGAAAAACAATTTTCTAAAGCTGTATTTATGACGCAGCGTAGAAGATGATTCAATAATCTCACAGCTGGAGGAAAGACACTTCTGATGGTCTGATGGTTCAGTGGGTTGCTGGGTGGCAGCAGGGTGAACAGGCTGTGGCCCGTGTGTATCGAAGTATGCTTTAGTATGCTTTAGGCTCTGAGCAGACACATAGCAGGGTGCCGGGGTGATTTAATCAGCTGCTCCAAAGCCTCACGGTCTTGGTCTGTGCACATCTTTTAATAGTTGGTAGTGTTTCCTGTTAGAATGCTTTTTATTGCTTTTCTAAGGACTTGACATAAGAAATTTAGCTTAACATTCTTACTCCCGACTTGTTACATACTAACACTTGGTCAGGACCCCCTTCTCATCATATTGTAAAGATACAAGTATCTTAGCCTCCTCTTCTGATATACTAAGATATCCCTTTAATTCAGTCTCTTTGACAGTGTGGAGAACAACAAATACACACAGTGTTGGTTGATGGCACAATCAACACAAGCTCGAGTCATGTCTGCAACATTTTACTTGTGTTTAGTTAAGTTGAGAGGGGGAAACAAATATGGTTTGGGTTAAATGACACTGATTCAAAATATTAAACACACATTATTATATTTCTCCAAATGACCTTTCAAAAGATCTTTAGTCACAGTTATAGTATGCATTAGTATTGTGATGACACCAGTTGTCTGCTGTCTCATCTTGTATATTCAAACATTGCAGAACCTCTGTTGACTCTACTAGACTAACCCGCATGTTAACAAAGTTGTCTTAAATGTCAGCCAGCACATTATGATTTAATTAGTGCCCAACTGGTACCTGATTTTCATAATATTTGTTATATGTTTGACTTCTACGTCTGCAGCTAACTAACTGTTGGAGGCCTTGCAGATTACAATATTAATCTTTCTTGTTCTAATACTTATTTTAAAACTGCATATTTGATCTATTTCATAAGCTCCATGAGGGCCTCAACTCTGTGAAGGCGTCTCAGCCCCATGATAGAAATGTATTTATGTTCACTCCTGCCCAGTGAGAGAACCTGTGAACTTTTTATTTAATGTGTAAACCCTGCCAGAAAGTACAAGACGCAAGCCATGTGCCTTTTGAAAATAAAAGCCACACACACCGGATAACAACTTGAACTTTGTAAATCACTTTCTAATGAGGCCAGGTCTCATCACAGCTGTTCTGATCTGCTCTTCCATGTTCAACCTCAATTCCCAAACTCAGTCTGATGCCCCGTCACTCTTCCATTGTTTTCTGTTCTTTCACCAAGAGCATAAACCGAGCCAGCAGAGCTTAAATAGATTTAGAAGACGACTTGCGATTAGATACTGGAGGAGAGGTGCTGCTGCAGGAATGCAGACTCTTGGCGGATTAGTCAAATATGCAGACGACGTCCCACCTAATTAACCTCAGCGATGTGAAGAGGAGCTCTGGGTGGAAATGCTCGGTCTCTGCATGCATGTTTGCATGCATCTACTGCTCCTGTGCTGCACATTTACATTAAAATTTAATAGTGTGTTTCCCTGCTTCTGACAGATCTCTCTTCTCTTGTGTATCAAGTTTTCCTTCTTCCTTACTGAGGTCAAAACTCTCTTTTTAATCAAAGCAGTAAAAGGTAAAGAGGTCAAACGTCATGACGGGCCTCCCTGCAGGCAGAGCAATGCTGCCCTCTGTTTGAACCCTTCTTTAGTTACACCCTGACTGGTTTTCTTCCCTGTTCATCACTTTTGCAGAGAACTACGCAGACATGATATAGCCAAAATGTACAGTACAGCACATTTCACCAAGGCTGTTTACACATTACAATTTTTTTTTCCTTTTAAGCTCACCTTAATTTGTGGGATGCTAATTGGGGATGTGGTGAAAAGCATCACATACCTCGAGCAAATAATAAAAAGCTGCTGCTCAACAAGCGAGAGCTAAATTTAGTGTTCACTTCTTTCTAAATGTCATTTCTTATCAGTCATTTCAAAAACAGAACATGTAATGTCTTTCAAGTGGGAAGACATTTCTAATTCTGGATGCAAACTTGGAAGCGAAAGCCTTCATTTGCTGGTTCTCACTTAATATTGATACTGAAGCTGGCATCACGCTGCAGCAAAGTTCAGGCTACATCAAAGTGGCAAACTGTCATCAAAGGAAAAGGAACTGGGAAAAACCTTTGTAGTCCTCGATTCTTTTTAAAAGGAACCTCTTCTTTGCAAGGAGGGAATTTAAGTCAACTGAATCCAACTGCCTGTTGAAATTCACGTCGGCTCATATAGTGAAAAATCAAAGGGCGTTTCAACAGAAGGAGAGGACTCAACAACAGCAATAACTTCAGGGGAAATAAAAAAAAAGGAACCAATATGTGCTGAGGTGCGCCTGCTATCAGAGCAGATAAAGTCAGACAGGAAGTGGGCTTGCTTCATATCCTGTTTTGAAGAAGAAGCAGAAGAGATACCTGGTGATTAATAGCAGTGTTGCAGAAGCTCACTAACCGATATGACCTGTAGGATGATAAAAAATACACACGCAAAGACAGACTCTTACATGTGAGCATTAACTTTTCTTTGAAACAGGCCTTTGATGTTTGAAACCGACTCGCACTGAGAGAGTCCAGCCCCCATGATGCTTTAGGGCATGAATATGCTACTTTACACGCATGTCTAATGTAGCAGATGTGCTGGTTTACATAACTGAGTTTGCGTGGTGTCATAGCCGAAATGAGCTTAACCACCGAGAGAATCAAAGTGCAAGGTGTGTGAAAATTTTCAAAAGACAAATTATGTTTCTGGAGAAAGAACAGAAAATAAAACTTGCCCCAAGATCTTTTAACACAGCTTAATTTCTTAGGTCCCAATTTACTTCTTTAGTGGGTTTATGTAAGCTGCACAAAATGTGTGCATGCATTTGCAGCTATATAGTGATCAGTAAATACAGAGAGAGGGGATAGGGAGAGGTGCTACTTCAAAGAAAAAAAGGCAGAAACAAATGAGTTTTTACGCTCACGTATGACCAGTCAGTGACTTCAGTTGTGCATACTATAGGAAAAAGTGCAGGTGTTTTAAGTAAAGATGACTTAAATGTTTTGAAGGAACACTGTTTTGACACACAGCAAGCCCTGTCTCCTTCACATTACTCCACACTCATTAAAGAAGGCAATACATGCAGCAAGTGATGGCGGAGAAGGATTCTACCATTCTTAAATCAGATAAATCCCTTTAGATAAATCGGTGGCTACCAAATAAGTGAATGTATTTTTTTTATTTAAGTAGCAGTTGCAAGTAGTTATTACAGTGACAAGCTGGTTGCCTTGGGCATCTAAGCCAATCTAAAGCAACCAGCCAATTGCAATCTGGCCTGCACTGAATGCAATCACTTTCAGACCCACTGGCGAGGGTTAGCAAATAATGGCTAACTGTCTAATTATTAAACTCAGACTCAGAGCACATTGCAACTGATTCCAAATGTTCACAAACCTGGTTAGGGATGTCTTATACTATCAGGTACAAAAATTCTGAAAACACAATGGTACTTGTTTTTCCTTGGCACAGTATTGACTATAGCGTACCAAGTCTGTACCAAGGAGGCAGTTCCTCTGCAACTGAAGGGAGGAGCATCCAGCTACAAGTGTTCTATCTTTAGATGCTAAAGAAGAAGCAGCACAAGAACAAAGCCAGTAACACAACACTGTACCAAGGTACACGAGGAAGATGACAGCTGACGTGATAGTTCCGGTCTTACGCACAGAAAGGCGTCAGAGTCCATTATGAAAGTACTTTGTGTTCAAGTGGGGGTGATCAACGAATAACTGATTAACAACTGATAACTGATTCATAAGAAAAACTTTTATCAATTTTTTCACACCAAGAGAGAAACTACTTTCAGTATAGCAAAGAAACTAAAAGACTGGCTTCCAAATCTGTTCAACAATTCAAGTTTAGTGAGTTTCATTTCACAGCAACAACATCCACAGTAATATCCTTCATATATTTTGCTAATATGCACTTTTAAGTTACTGATTTCTGCACCTCAGTAAAACCATTAGTTATATTTATAGTTGGAACTGAATAGTCAACAAGGTACACCTATTTACACATTATTGTTTTTAAAGCATAGAAATATGTACCATCCAGCTAATTCTCTCACTCACATCAGTGATGATCATGATTAAGTTCACCTTACTGTTGCCAAATTGTCAACTATGCATTCGTAGTGAAAACTAAATTTATATTAAATTATATTTAAAAAAAAAATCAGTAGAGATCCTTTTAAAAGTCTACAAATGTGCAGTACTTCTCTCTTTAATCTAGAAATGCCACATCTTGTTTCTCCCTAAACACAAAAGGCAATCAGCTGTGCAACAAGCAATAACACATTAACGACATATACAGCGCGATGTCTTTTTATAACAAGATTCTCAGTTTCACCTTATATTCCCACAGTGTCTTGAAGAAAATCCCATTCACACCTACGCAACTCTAAAAGGCAGTCCTGTTCCGCTTTTTCAAGGAGAGGTGTTCCCCCTGTCTCTCTTCTCTCTTCATCACCAATCTGTCACTGTCTACTGCTCCATTTCTGCACCAATAAATCCACGCCGAGTGTGACACAGGGTCGAAAAATAAAAAATATCTGAAGTCCTTTTATATCAAACTTCAGTGTGTGGATACAGGAGCTGTTCAGCAATACGGAAATATTTGCAAAGGACATCATTTTTCAGTTTTGCAGCACACATTAAAACTTTTTATTGGCATAAGTGTCATCTCGTCTGTACATGACGTTATTCTCCTCACCAGCTTCTGGCCTCATTTTCTAAATAAGTTCTTGTAAAACAGACTTCATTTTTTTGCATATTTAGCAAAAGCGCAGATTCCTTCTCCTTGTTAGTATTTTTGCTCAGTATTTTGAACATGCTGAAGCATCACCCCCAGCACTGGACTGTATTTGTCTCCTTTAGCTAAATGTTCATCCTACTTTTAACAACTCTAAAAAATAAATTCAGTTCTTAATTATAGACTTCACTTGTTATTGTGAAGGTAGCAAATCTCTAAAGCATTAAATTAAAAAAAGAGAAGACTTAACACAACAAAGCTCCTTGACGGGACTGTTGTTCTGATTTTCTGCTATACAAATAAACCTGAATTGAACTGAACAGATATTTATTTAAATATAAATATAACAAAAAAAGGAAAGCACAGCTTGTAAACTGGTCGATACAGCAGAAAATGTGTATAGAGTATGTAGAATCAGTATATACAATCTATTAAAAAAATCAAAGCTTTTGTCAACAGTAGTTGCACAATTCTGAGGTTAGAAGCTGGAGCGGATGAAACCAGAATGAGAGCAACTAAGAAAGACACAAAATACAGACTGAACACAATTACATCATGTTGGTCTTGTTTGTTCTTGATGCGCTTTCATCATTTTTAAGGACAGAATTTCTTGGAGCATCCAAGTGGAGGAGGGTGTCGGGTTTAGTGGTCTAAGGATCTAATTTCTGCTTTTTGCAGATGATGTGGTTCTTTGGGCTTCATCCAGCCAAGACGTCCTGCTCGCACTGGGGTGTTTTTGCAAGCCAGTGTGAAACAGCTGGAATCAGGTGGCGTGTCCACCTTTGGGTTGGTGAAGTGAGGGGAAAGTGGAGCTGGAGATTAAGTGATTTGACAGATTAACACTGGTGTAGCATCTGCAGCAGAAATGGATGCTGTACCGATCTGGTGTGGTGAAGAGAGAGCTGAGTGGGAACATTTACTGGTCAATCTACGTTCATACCCTCAGCTGTGGTCACAAGCTGTGTTTGGTGACCAAAAGAATGAGACTCCAGATACAAGCAGTGACAATAAGTTTCATCTGCAGGGTGTCTGAGATCAGCCTAGGTCATTCTGAAGGGACTTGACTCCTTCAAATCGAAAGGAGCCAGTCAGTCTTGGGTCAGGCATCTGACTAGATTCCCTACTTAAAGGCATGTTCAACTGGGAGGAGACGCCATAGCAGACCCAAGAGGGATTACATTTCTCGGCTGCCTTCACAGTCTCCCTGGAAGAGCTACAAGAGGTGGTTGCAAAAAGGCGTATTTTTACAGCAGTGACTAAATGATACCAGCAGTCAGTTCGTTTACAATAGCACATAATGGGGAAAAAAATACTCTGACTTTACTTAAACAATGGTGCCAATAAACATGTAGTCTCTGCAACTGTTTAGAGTCAAGAAGTAGTCATAAAACAGCAAACTGTCAGCTGGACACAATCAATGTTAATTAATTAATTTCATAAATGCTGGCATGTTTTTTTTTGTTTTTAACTTTTAGCAGAGCCAGGCTTCTCATTTCCTCCAGTTTCCAGTCTTTATACCAAGGGTACCCGAACTGTTTGCCGGACATAAAAATGTCATGAATCATCCAATAAATAAGTAAATATGCAGAGTGGTATCTTACTGAATAAATACATACAGATCATTTTGCAGATGGTTCATGAATGAATATGCAGTGAGTTACTGACACATGCCCTAAAAAGCACAAAAATTAAATTACATGTTTAATAGGTCAACCGGTCACCACTTCCCAATGCAGGAAGTAATTTATCTCTGGGTTAAAACTGACCTCTGGTGCACAACAGAACTTCGAGGTTCGCTATTGGAGGCAGTGGGTCACACACACACACACACACATATAGTGACTGAAATTGCATCTGACCCCCTCATTTCTCACCAATAATTAAAACAAGACACAAGAAATCGATATTGCACAACTTCCCCGCGGGGATTTAGGAAGCCTCTTGATGAAGTTTGATCGTTGATAATTTGCTTGTCCTGTAGGGAGTTACTCAGAGAGTCTGGATGGAGGAAGTCACATAAAATTTACAAGGGAATAGTGCAATCAATATTGGGGGGAAAAAATAGTCTACATTGTTGTAAAAATAGATTTAAAGACTGTGTTGGATTTGAGTCCAGGTCAGTGCAATGAGGCTCAAAGAGCTGCAATAATTCATGGACTGGTTATCCTTTAAATACAGCCCACAAGGCAAAACACTGCAATTATTTTGAGCCTGTTATGTGCTGTTTCACACATACTTTACCTTTGCATTGAGTGAGTCTTAAACTCACTGTGTATTTATGTTTCTGAACACAGGGTTCAGAAACACAAGAACGCTACTTTAAATCAGGCCATTACAAACATTAAGCATCATTTTGTGGCTTAAGAAAATACAATATATTTTTAAAATGGAGATTTACTTTATTATTAGGTTTGCATGTTCAGCTGCACATTAATTCAAATATATAATCAGTCAATCACATGGCAGCAACTCAATGCACTTAGGCATGTAGAGATGGTCAATACAAACTGCTAAAGTTCAAACAGAGCATCAGAATGGGGATGAAAAATGATTTATGTGCTAACTTTGATTTTTAGTGCCAAACACTCTGGACTGAGTATTTTAGAAACTTTAAATCCTTGGGGGTTTTCCTGCACTATGATCTCCAGGTTTTACAGAGTAGTTGTCTGGTTGAAAACACCTTGTTGATGTCAGAGGTTAAGAGGAGAACGGCCAGCTGACAGGAAGGCAACATCAACTCAAATAACTACTCTTTACAACCAAGGTATGTAGAAGAGCACACTGAAGATATAAGACATCAAACCTTGAAGCAGATGGGCTACAGCAGCAGAAGAAGAAAACTAGACGTCAATCCTGTAGCTTAAGTACAGGAAGCTGAGGCCACTGTTCTCACTGACTCATCAAAACTAAACCACAGAAGATTTGAAAACTATTGCTTCATCTGAAGAGTCTTTTTATTACTGCAACATTCAAATAGTGGGGTTGAATTTGGTGTAAACACCATTAAAGTATGAAAACATCCTTTAATAATGATTCAGGCCGATGGTGTAATGATGTGGGGGATACATCGTTGTTGCCAACCATGTCCATCTCTTAATGACCACCATGCACCCATCTTCTGATGGCTGCTTCCAGCAGGATACCACACCATGTCACAAAGCTCAAATCATCTCAAACTGGCTTCTTAAACAAGACGAGGTCATTGTATTCAAATGGCCTCTGCAGTCACCGCATCTCAATCCAATAGAGCTCCTTTGTGATGTGGTAGGCAACAAATCAATGTCAGTATCGACCAAAATTGCTAAGGATTTGTAAATCTTTGCCACAAAGGATTATTGGCAGTTCAGAATCCAAAAGAGGCTCCAACCCAACACTAGTATTGGGTTGTATACCTAATAAATTGGCCAGTGAATGTATATGCCCAAATGTCCCTCACCTTTCATCTGAGTTATGCAATTTGATGTATGTGGATCAAAGCAAAAAGGGAGAATGAGGAGAAAGTGAACCTATGGTAATACAATTCTTATCACACAGGACATCAAAGAACGAAGGGAAACTAAAAAAAAAGTATAGTTAGAGGTTAGACAGCCTTATGATATGATCCCCTAAAGTCAGCTGTATACATTTTCCACTTAAACACACACAGCTTCATCAGAAAGATACATCTACTACTCAATCTTAAACAATCTGGCAGAGTATCTCTCACTGATCCCCCAAATGATAATGGGAACATCCCTCTTCTGCCCTGGGCTGACTTCTTAAACTGCAAAATCTAAATACACAATCCACATCAAATCGGCAGCTCTTTGAAACAAGCAGCATAAATGTTTCAACCTCTCTAGATTCAGATTTTTTATTTTTATTTTTTACAGTTTACAGCTATTAACATACAGAGACCCAAGAGTCTTGTAATTTCCAACCTTTTACCAAAGCTGACTGATTAAAAATCAGGAAGCATTCCTGATAGCGCCTCCTGAGAATAACTCAAAACAAAGCTGAAATTCCTCATTTCCACTGTGACAGAAACTGCAGGCCAGCACAGAAACCACTTAATGAAGAACTGTGTTAATTTACACAAGTCAGCTGCGCAGTCCCTGCAGTCCCTGTCAATCCAAGTAGCCACGCTACAATCATTGCTAATCATAATAAAGGCCACGCTGCCAAACACACAAATCTATCACCAGATTCATCTCTGCTGTTGTTGAAGGCTTTTAATTCCCAAATATTATCAGCCTCAATATCACTTGTGCTATGCGTGAAATACGTGTAATATTATTCTAAATGTGAATGAAACAAGTGATGAGATTCTAGCAACAACAAAAAAATAATAAACATAAAAGTCAACAACAATAAAAAATCCTCTGGCACAAAGACAGAGAGACAGCAAGCAGCTGATGACATTCCCTTTTCTCTTTAACCAAAGAGAGAGGAGCGGAGGTAAAAGAAATGACCACAATCTGCTTCTCCGCTGCTGCTATTGATTACGCAGCTGTCTTCCTAATCAATCACAATCTGGAGCGCTGCAAACAATGTGTAAGCGTGTGTATTGGACCGTATGTGTGTCTCCCTCTGGCACTTCTCCTCACAGTAAGTAAGTGACAAAAAGCTTTAGATTTCTACTTGACCACAGCCAGCCACAATTCCATCTAGCCAACCATCAATGTAGCAGGTCGGCAGCATTACGGACGGGAAACATCAGGTCCAGATAACCAATCTATGGAGTGGATTGAGTCAGTCAATGTAAAGAACTCACTGAAGCTCTTCAGAGCCACTTTGACTGGAATCATTTCATTCAGCTTCATGCTTTTTCATCTTTTTTTAGTGAGGGGGCTGAATAAGAAAAACAGGAAGTCTTTTTACCTCAGGTATGCTTGCTTAATCATTACTTGATCATGAACTTTAAAAAAAGACTCCATTATTCTGTATTTTCTGGTCTTGCTTAGCCTGCAAAACTTTTTAATTTTGAAATCGGCTTCTACCAGACTAGCGTGCATTAACCAGAAATCAACACCTTCCCATGCTCAACTAGCACAAACACAGTTAGCACATGCTTTTTAGCACAGCATCACTGATTTATCATGCATGGGAATTATTACCATAATGCACATTATTGAAGCCATTTCCAATCAGCTCCTATTCAGCTTCTATTTAGACATAAAAATCTTAATAAAGCAAACCCTCCAGAAGCTAGTTCTTATACGTTTACATTCAGGGACCAAGTTGCTGCCCTTAACTATTCTACTACAATGTCTCCATGTCCTATTAAAACATCTATAAGAAACTTAATGACAGCTCAACATTGGTTGAATTAGGGCAGGCAGAAGAGACCATGTTTGAGTTTCCAAACAACTCCTAATTATGACTCAACACAAAAAACAAATGGGTGTCACCAGCACATCTGTCTGATAATTTACTTAATGAAACAGTAAGAAGCTGTCAGTCAGCCCATCAAATGAGCTGGGGATCATTTACTCAGTGATCAAGCGTCTGCCTTGAAAAACTGTCACATGTTAAATGAAAGTGAAAAATGTTCCTTGTGATTTCCCCTCATCCTGCAATCATGTTCTTAAATTTGGAAGCAGATTATACTTTGCATTTATGCTTCAATTATTACTGGAATGGGCAGCACAGACTGGCAACCTATCCAGGGTTTACTCTGCTTCCTGCCACGACAGCAGGAATAGGCTCCAACCCATTTATGGTGCTAATTTGGATAACCTGAACAGAATGGACGGATGGACTCATCAGTAATTAAAATACTTATCAGGTGATGACTAAGGGACTAGTTAAGCAGGCCAAGAGACCGGTTGGCCTGGCAACCACTAGTCACTAGGGAAAACAAACTATTCCCTGACTGGTTGGCAAGAGGTTGTTTGGCAGTTGTAATGTGAAATTAGTTGCAAAGAGGCATACAGAAATCTCTTCTGGTTGGTGCGATCGCTCATAGTTTGCACTTCTCTGCAAACACTTGCCAATTACTTGCTAAGCAACGGTGAAACTTCGAGGACTGTGATGCAAAACAGAAAATGAAACTATTTGCCTTTAAAATAAATACTGCACCTTTTGAAAGTTGTTGATTTCAGCTGTAAGGCAAGATGTTTACTTTTTAACTTTAACTTGAAGTCTCTGTTTCCAGTTTGCATCTCACTTCTTCAAATTTTACTATAGCTCAGCGAGTGTTTGCACATAGGTTCCTGGCGCCCATGCAAATTACAGTCACCATGAAAATCTGTCAGCTACCAAAGCAATCACGAGGAGGATTTTGGTGCAGAACTTCTTTGCCTTGTTTTCTTTGATGACAGCTCGCAACCTCCAGAAACCAGTCACCAACTGATCAGAGCGTGCACATTTTTACCGAGCAAATGCCAGCGGGTTAACAACCAGTGTCATGGACTATGTGACTGAAGTCTATGAACGTTTTTAATGCAAAGGGAATCCATTTCATATCCGATGACTGCCATAACATTTAAAGAAAACAAAAAAAACCCCCACCAAACACATTTTTTCCTATTGCTATATTTTCCTGGGCAGTCTGAAGATTCAAAACAAGGGACCTTTGCCACAAGCCGTCTGCTTTGTTATTATTTCCCTGCCAAGATCTTGCTTTAAAAATACAGGAAAAAAAATTATTTCTAAAAATGTGGGACCCCAGACGCCTGCCTCCACAAACTAAACCGTTCATGTTTAAAGTCAGTTCAACTTTACAAATGCATTTTAATCTATTGCCATTTCCCGATATACAGAACATGAAACCTGAGTGATTCTGCAAGTCAGTCCAGGCTAAATATCATCTGGCAACTTATCAGGTTAGTTACAGCCACACCAAGTCCATCTTCATTATCCACTCTGCCACGAGGAAATTAGCCATGCAGGCTCAATGAAAATGGTGATAAAACGATATCAGTGGGAGTCATTATGATGAAAAGCAGGGTGCACTTTCACGGGTGCACTGAAGAAACAAAGTAACACTTCTGTTTAGTTCCAAACTAAACATTTAAACTCCTGCTCTGTGTCCGTGTTACACTTACAAACATTTTCAGACCATGTCTGTACTGATTACAGCTCTGCTGTGTGACAAAGCATGCCATGGCTATATAAGGACTTTAAACATTTCTAAACTTCTAAACACTGAATTAAAAAACGTGTTTCTTGTGCTTTTTTTGATTCTAACTTGATTGCAAAAAATATTTATCAAATGAAATGTGTTACTGGTCTCTGTATGTGCCACTCAGGTTTTAAATAAATAAACTTACACTCTCAACACCCACCACAAAACCCAAGCGCACTCACACACTCATTTAAAATAATAACAATAGAAGAAAAAAGTGTGCATATATATTTATGTTACAGTATTGTTTGACTTACTTGTGCTTTTTCTGAATAGTGCAGTATCGTATGTCCATAAATTCCAAAAGTGGGTCATTTTAGCCTGTGGTTGCTAGGCAATATGATGACATCACTTTATTTGATATAGATAAGGACCCTCCGAGTTACATGATGTACCTGCGTGCCAAAATGTGGCTGCTCAACTCCTGATGCTCTACAGGGAGTTTGCACACAAAAAAAACCATACAACTGCCCTGAGATGAAATAAAAACAATTGCTACTGTGATATTCATGCATGCTTGGTATGTAAACAGCTGACCAGTTTATATTAGTTTTTTACTTTACATAATTTTTTTCATAACGAGATTCTTTTTTTTATGACGAGTGATGCATGCTCTAGCGCCGGACAGCTGTGTCTCCTTATGGCTTCCCCCCTTTTTTCTTCTCTGAGTGTGTAATAGGCCTGTCAGCAGGACTGCCGCATCCCATTTAAACTGCTCAGACCACAGGCTCACACATCTGCTGCTGCAGCAAGCACAGGTAAACAAGGCTCAAATCGACACTGAAACGAATACCAACTGTGCTGGGGTCAGAGCACATTTGTCCTCCGCAGCTTGTGGTATTAAAGTATTTGGGGGTAATGTCTGGGAAATTGTAGATAGTTGTGCACCGACACTTACTGTTGTGAAAAGCATGCTCCAAATTTAAAATTATCCACATAAATTGTAGGTTTAAATACATCTTAGTGAGCTGAGGAAAATCACAAGAGGTATGTTTATTGCTCACTATTTCCTATCTATAGCTGATAATGCAACAAATAGCAACAACAAGTGTTTACTCATCTCACAGCATCAAAATTATATTGTGTGCATTTTTACTATATATAAGGCTGAACAAGCAAGCAAGCAACAAGGCACGCAACAGAAATGTCAGGTAAAAACAAAAAATGATATGCTGTAGCAAACAAATATAGTCTTCCTGTTGGCCAAAAAACATGAATGCCAGCAGTCTGTTAGGGAGGCACCAAGCCAACGGAGCACCATCTAATACAGATACATTGCTGTTGCTCTGGAACCATCAGTGGAACTGACTAGTCAGGTTTTTGTGATGCTGTAGCTTTGAAACGTGAGGCAAAGACCACACATGGGAGCCGTTTGCATTCAGGGCTTTCTGCCAGAGTAAGAAGTAAGAGAGACTGTTAAAGAATGCCGTGAAAGTGGGATATTTACCATATTTCATCCTTTCATCTACCATAAGCTCATCTTTATGCAGCCTTTGTGACAACACTAGGATACCACAACATTGTGACAGGTCAGTTGGAATGGCACTCCTGGATCACCAGTAAAATGATGCTGTAGGATTATTACTGGGGTTTTTATATTATAAATACATACATATATACATATACATATACATATACATATATATATACATATACATATATATATATACATACACATATATATATACATATACATATATATATACATATACATATATATATACATATATATATAATATATACATATATATATATATATATACACATATACATATACATATATATACATATATATACATACACATACACATACATACATATACATACACATACATACATATACATACACATACATACATATACATACATATATATACATATACATACATACATACATATATATACTGTGGCGGGGGCGTGGTCTTTGGCCTGCTGCAGAGGAGGAGTGGCACGGTGAGCTCACGGGGGCGGCGCGGAGGCAGGGGGGAAACAGGTGTACAGCACGGTTTAATGAGTGACTGTTCTTATGTGTGTGTTGCAGTGAGCATAGGGAGTGCTGTGGAACGCAGGCGCGAGGAATCAGCGCCCGAGGCTGGAGCTGAAGCCTGCAGTGTGGTGTGTTTGGGGAAGTGCTGTGAATAAAAAGCAATAACGCACAACGTATGTGTCCG
>VUQR01023336.1:33662-47784 GCA_015108515.1 Hemichromis elongatus | reverse complement strand
AAAATATATATATATATAAAAAAAAAAAGATAAAAATATGTATATATATTTATATATATATATGTATGTATATATATATATATATATATATATATATATATATATACACATGTATATATATATATATATATATATATATATGTATATATATATATATATATATATATATATATATATATATATATATATATATATATATATATATATATATATATATATATATATATATATATATATACACACTGCTCCCTGGGCACTGCACTGGTGGCTGCCCACTGCTTCACAGAGTGAATGGGTCAAATGCAGAGAGGAATTTCCCCATGGGGATCAAAATAAACTATACATTATTATTATATATATATATAACAGACACATTTTTATTTACTTTGGATCAATGAAACGATTACACATTTTGCTGTGAGACTAGAGTAACACGTAACAGGTCAGGACTTACCTCCGCCCATATCTGTGAAACAAGACAATTACGCGAAAAAAGTCAATAAACTGAAAGATAAAAAGGAGATAAAAATAGATAGGATTTGCATTTCAGAGTCTGTCATGGTCTCTTCATCCTGACTATACGCATTTGAGTTCATTCCAACATTAAGAGTCATTTGATTAAGTTTTATAAAAACATTTTATGAACATTTAAACAGAAAATATATCACATGTTTAAACAGATAATTTATTAAAAATATTAGTAATTAGTTTAAATATAAGTTATGAGTATATTTATACAAGCCAATATAAATATTAATTTAACAATTGATAGTGAATATGATGACAGCAACATGTTTCAAAAACTTTGGAGGTGGTCATCAAAATGCTGGAAAAGTAAAAGGTGTTAACAAGAAACAGCGCTAGGAATATTTTACAGCTACATAGGTTAATTTACAACAGGTCAGTATCATTACTGGGTATAAAAAGAACATTTTTGATAGGCAGTGTGTAGGTGTGTAGGCCAAAATAAAGATGCACTGCATTAAAAGGATTCTGTCATGGAAATCACTGCATGGCCTCAGAAACACTGTCAGAATTCACCTTTGTGAACACAGTTTGACATACCATCCTCAAAAGCAGCTTAAAGCTCTAATATGTAAATATGAAGCCACATGTGAATATAATAAACACCATCATCTCTGAGGGAAACTCAATTTTAAATTTGCTTAGTCAAAGGTGAAAACTGCTATGTGGTCAAATGACTTGAAATGTAAAAATCTTATTTTGATAACATGGATACCATGTCCTCAAAAGCCAAACTGAAGAGGAAAAGGACCATCTAGCATTTTATCAGGGACGATCTTGCATATTTCTTAAGATAATATTAAACTGCTTTCTGTTCTACTTTCTATTTCTATTTTCTCTTTTCCATTCAAGTCTGGGTGCTTAACTACCTACAGTTCAGCCCTTACACATACTGAAAGCATTTGGTGTGTCAAACCTCTCCTCTCGCAAAAATCCAGTAGCTGTTAAAAGAGGGAAGGACGCTACACAGAGGTTAACATCCCTATGTCAAAAATTCCATCCGAAAACAATGGAAGGGGTGTGTGTGTAGTGGAAAGTAGATATGCTCCACGAGAAGTTAGGGGAGCTCACGCATTTTATCAGAATTCCTGTTTAACACACACACACACACATTGACATAATGCTTTCCATAGCCTCTTACCCTAACCATAACCTAATTGTAACACTGACACTAAAACCACATTTTGAGTCTCAAAAATGCCTTCAAACTTGTGGGGACCGGGATTTTGGTCCCCACAAGGGCTGTCGGTCCCCACGAAGATGTTAACACCGGCACACACACAATGATAAGAAACAAACGAGAATTTGGGGTAAAGTATAGATCTTGAGGTGTGTATTGCACAGCTGATCATTAGCTGAGTGTACTTGCGAATTTTAGCCGGTAAAATCTTTCAGACCTGTTATATCTTTACAACATACACTGGATTTTCATGTTGTTGTCTAGTGTCGGATTCCACTGTAGGACTGGGTAGATAACAAACATAAGACGATTACTTTATTCACATTTAATGTCACTACAAAGCTTGTTTTGCAAAACCAAAAGCTTGTTTTTGCTTTTGCTTGTTTTTTGTTGTGTTGTGACTCGAGCACACGTCTTTCTTTTGCACCTTCACCCCTGCCTAAAAGATCAAACTCACTTACTGTTTAGTGTTGCTGTTGTAAAAATTTAACAAAAAAAGAGAGCCTTAGGTTTACAATATATATATCTAGAGAAAGTAAAACTCACAAGTTTTCTATCTGCGACTCTGTGGGAGGGTTATTTACGGTTGCCTTTGTCTCTAGTTTGCTCTTAGAATGTCTCACCCACTTTCAGCGGCACGTGGCTCTTGGCAATCAGCCTCGGCTTTCCTTATACCTGCCGTGTTGGTCCACGAGGCATGCAAATCTGCTGGCCCCCGGGTCTCGGTATTTACAAACATCCTGCAGCAGTGTCAGATCTAGTGAGATAGGCTTAATGGTTAATATCACCTGCTGGCCAGGGCCCTATTCCTGTACTGCATAAACCTACTTCCCCCACTACCTAGTCAAGTACTCATGCACATCCATAACTTTCACCTAAAATTTCCATTGAAAACACTACCTAGACTGTCTCATAATTTGTAACTGAACATAACACTATGTCAGTAGTATTATGCTACAATGCTACTGCTACTGAAAAGGTGTAATCACCGATAAAGTGTCGGCTGGTATTATTTTTTGTGTGATCAGAAATTATATTGCCCAAGCATAATTTCAGTTATATTTAAAGGCAGGAAAAAAATCCCTTAAAAAAGTAATTATGCCTTAAATTTAAATAACTCTTTCTTTGTTAAGTTAATAAATCATTGTGCTAAAAAGTCAAGATTACAGTATAATTTCTATCTTAACCAACCTTATTGTAGAAAATCCTAGTTCAAAAGAACTGAAAATGAAACCTTTTTACTTTCACTGAAGACTCCTTACCTTGCCATCCACCTTACCTCACCCTTTTTGTTCCTCCTCTCATGCTCCGTTGCCTGGTTCGCTCGTATAACATACAGCTTGTAATACTTGAAATCATTCAAGCACGTTTTTTTCTTGATGATGCTGTGTGCGGCGGTACTACCATATAAAGCTTTTTAGATGAACTGTCTTTGGAATGGCAATAGGTTTATCCATGAAAAAAAAAAAAAAACATACATCACACACGCACGGAAACGCACACGCATGGAAACGCACATGTGCAGAAGGAATTTCTGCCTGCCTCCGCTTTGAAGCTGCCATGCTAGAGCTGCCTGTGCGTTACTAAATCCCATTCTTAAAGAGCGCTTTACCCCCCACGTTTGAGAGGCCCTTGGCATTGGCAGAGAACACACACAGGCACACACAAAGGCGCATGCACAAACACAATCTGCATGCCTGATGCAATGTTCAGTCACTTGAGCAAACAGACACATTATGGTACATGAAACAGCACTGCAGTGTGCTCTTATTAGTGAAATGGTACTTACACACTTGCTCAGTTCCTCTTCATAGGTCATTTACTGTATACAACAATGGACGGGGCGGTTTAAGTTTGATTTGCTACATTGCTGAACTATTGCCTCATTTTGATTTTTTTCTCTCCTGTTCCTATTGCTCTTCGAAGACCTATGTGTGACAGCAGGAGCTTTCACAATGAAGGTCCGTCTAAAGCTAAGGTTTTGAGAGAGAAAAGATGACGATCAGAGAGAGAAGGGTACAGGGGGATAGATGAAGGGATGAAGGAAGGCTGTGGCCCCGTGAGGCACCTGGAGCTGTGGTGTTATTGAGAAATATGGTGTGTGTGTGTGTATACCTGAAATCCTACTGGATAGCCTTTGGCACAGTCTGCCGTGTTTGTTACATGCAGTCCTTATGTGAAAAATCACCTTCACCAACTGGAGGAAGCCCAATCTTTTGTGCCACTGCTAGTCAGCATAGCGTTTTCAACATAGCTTTCCTATTGCATAAGAAAAGCAAAGTTCAAATGGAAGTTGGAGTAGCAATTCAGAGATCTGAACTGGATAAATTTGGAAGGAATATGTATACTGCATGTGTTTGGCATGCATATCGTCCTGATCCTGATCTTCATGTTTGAACTCGAAGCCGTCTACATTCTTTTCTCCATAGGTTTGCTCGCATTACCATGTCTTCCAGGCACAACTGAAGTCTCCTGGTACAGAACCTTTAGACTTTGATATTTTCAGTAGCCTCCCCCACCTCCCAGTATCATGCTAACTCCTTGTTGGTAGAGCGGAATTTGAATAAACTAAGAGAGAGCAGTCTCTCCGTGTGTTCCGTTATATTTCAGCATGAACACACCCTGGGCAGCATCTTCAACTATAGTACTCCTCTGTGACCTGCCAGGATCAACAGAGAGGAGGAATGCAGAGATGGAACGAAGGCATGGAAGCAGAGATGTCATTACCAGGCTATACCCCAGGGTTTAGCAGTTCACTGCAAAGGTTAACTGGTCTCACTGCTTGATATTAGTTGGCATGGCTATCATTTCCCAGGATATTTTCGGCATCCTGATATTCTCAATGGTCTTCTTTCAATTGTCATTCAGAAGGTGGCCAATGGAGGCAACCCGCTGTGCTGAATCGAGTAGTGAAGAAGTTCCATATGCACCCATCTGTTGACGTCTATTCTTATGAGACTCTGATATCTTCATTTCCTTCTTAACACAAGAGATCACTTGTGAATGGTTGTAGAAAAAAAAAAGCTAGGGACTCTTTTGAGGGAATAGGTCTAGTAATAATATTACATTCTTACAGCAATAATAATAAAACTCTCCATCTTTCTTTTATGACTCTGCAGTAAGTGAGTTGTTTCTGCATCTCAGTACTGAATAGAGAATAGGCAAGAAAGGCAGCACACAAAGCAGAGAGGCAGGGGCACTGGTCTTTGATGAATGTCTCTATCTCCAGGCATTAGGTGTTCTATTTTTCATAGCCGGCCCTTCGGCCATGCTGGAGAGCTAGGGCCTCACATGCGCATTTGTGCAAGGTGCCACAATCCTGAGAGGTAGTGACTAATCCAGGCCTTCTATCTGGGGACGAAAGTGGCTGCTACCAGCACAGCCGAAAGGTCACACCTGTCAGACATGGGGGGAAAAACAAGCCAAAAAAGGAAGGCAGCACTGTAGTGGTCTCTGCTCGAGAAGCTACAGTGTCTTCAACGTGTCTCGAGTTCACCTTGCAGACCCATGTCCAACACATGCACTGACCAAGACGGAAATACTGTGTGCATGTGACAAGAGGCTGTTATCTATTCTCTCACTTCATGGCAGATTCTTACTGGGTATATTTTTCATTTCATTTTGGACAGGGGAAGTTTTTTTTATTATTTAAACCAAGGTTGAAGTTTGTGTTCACTGATGTGCTGAATGATATTTTTGATTAATTTTTTACGGTAGCACTAATCTGGTTCAGGGTTTTCTTTTTTAATATCTCTGTAATAAATCATTTGCTAATTGATTCATGTTTACTGTAGATGTGCAAGTTAGCAATGGATGCAGATATCATTTTGATTAAATGTCTGATTTGTGTTTCGAGACCACATACTTACTGCCAGATAAAGGCACGCACGCTCTCTTCCAACTAAAGCTTTGGAATCCACTTTCTGCCTTTTGAATGTAGTGTTGCAGTGCTGACATTTAACCAATGTTCTTGGCGCATCGGAGACACCATTGCACCTCACCATCAGCTAGGCAGCATGCCATGCTTGGGACATCAGCCTCAATTCAACAGGCAAATTAATCTTGCTTTGTTGGAGTAGTCAAGCCCAGCCTAGGAGAGAGTTCATTTAGCTGTTACTCTGCTGATGCAAGTGCTTTCTCTCGAGTTTAGAGCCTTCATTTATGGGCTGTTAAAGATCTCTCCATCTGTTATTAGGCAGGACCTGAACACAGATGCTTTGATGAATAGGTGTTTCTACAGCTATTGAATGGGCTGCAGACTCTCAATGGAGACAAAGTAATAGTGTGGATATCAGAAGAAGTAGTTTTTGTATCCTGGGTCCTCAATGTAAATTTTTTAAAAGTTTCCAGTCTTACTTGATTACAGCGGGGTGGGGGGTAGGGGGCTCGGTTTGGGACGTGAGTGGAGGAAATCAGAGTGCAACTGCATTGCTTTTGCTTTCTCTGCAAATTTATTTTGATATATTTTCTATTTACATGCACACAAACATCAAGTCAAAGACCTAACACTGAGCACACACACACACACACGCATTCACATTCACCTTCTTCACACATAGTTGTTGTGTTCCACTTTCAGTACTGCTCCTCTCTCTCACCCTTATCTGTTAGCTGTGCTGTCTGTGTGATGAGAAGATAATCTCTCAGTATGGGTTTTTCATGGGAAGATATTTCATAGATCATGTTTTTCTTCTGATGGGGTAGCACCAGACAATTTGAAATCCTATTTATCTAGCTAACAGGGAAGGGGAGAGGAAATGTATCTGTGGTTATTAGAGATGATACAACCCCAATGCAGACATGAGAAGGAGATCAAAGCTGAATCCGATGTACCCAACCCACTGCTTCGAGGTTTGGAAAACGCAGAGTTTTTTTTTTTTCTTGCTTTGTCAGTTTGAATGCATGTGTTATTATCTTTTTTTTTTTTTTGGTGTGTACATTCCTGTGTTTACCTGGTCGGAGCTCAGTCTGCTCCCATTTAAAATCCGTCCAAGTTTAGGGTCAGTACTGCAAACACAAACACAAACACACTTGCATACCTCCCACTCTGCTCCTGGCAAGGCCCATCTCCATTCTCCTAGGACTGTCATTGTCATAAATCATGCTTGTCCCCTCCATCATAATCTGCCCGCTGAACCTGTGTAGGGATTGGACATCATTAATGTCCCTGCCAAATCATTTTTACCTGTGCCCAGTTTTTTGTCCTATTCATTCTGCCTATTTACTCCCTCTCTTCTATTTATCGCACATTCTTGAAAGTTTGTCCTCAGTTGGAGAAATGACTAGAAAATTATGTTTTGTGGGTTTTGTGTGCTTTGCTGATAAGAGTGCAGAATATTTCAGTAGCACAGGAATGCAAGTGTTAAGTTAATAAAGATAGACCCATCAAACTTTACTTAGTACAAGCTGTATAAAAGGCTAGTACATCCTTATTTCTCATCCAGAGTTAGGAAGTGAGATGGAGGCCCCCACTTTGTACATGCGATTAGGAATTTATTGTGTAAACTTTTTGTTTTGTTTCACACAAGCTGTGTAGGTGAAAGTCTATAGTACCAATAAAACACAAGACTGTGAACTTTGGGTCATCCAGAGGTTTGGATCACCAGTCTGGCACCCATCAGTTGAGGAAGCATAGGGCCAAGGCCAAGCCAGCAGAGCTTGATTAATTTCACACAGTGACAAAGGCAGCCTAGGAAAGGCCAACAGCAGGCGGTAAAAGGCCAAAGCAAAACTACACTAAAATGAGAGAAACTAAGCTGGAACCAGGCAGTCTGCAGTGATACACAAATCTCAGCAAATACAGTAATATGACATTCCATAGCCTCTGGTCTGTGCCTGTGTGTGTGTGTGTGTGTGTGTGTGTACTCTTACTGGATTACAGAGTGACCCTTTGTGAGTCAGCACATGCCTGAGTGTATTAAAAATATTTATTTTTATTCTTTAATCTCTATATAAACTTCTCAGGTCCAAATAATCTGAGGTAAAACAATGCTCTGTGGCCTGTCTGGTTCTTTTTGCTTGCTTTGTAGCGCTCTATTAGCTTTCAGGCTTAGTCATGCATCCTCATAATGGCTAGACACCTTAAACCTACTTCTCTCTCCGGATGAATGTTTTGCTGATGATCTGTTGCCTCACGTTGTGTCTACACACATAATCTCTTGCAACTTTTGAAGTCAACAAAAGGTAATTGAAGTGTTGTTTATTCTTAGAGCTAGGGTTGTTATTCAGCTGAATCTCTTCGGAAAGCAGCGGAGAAAAGATGAGTTTTAGAATAACGTGGACCTTTTGCCCCCATATTGTGCTTGTCCTATGTATGATTTATCAAGATTAGTCCCTTATGGAGAGGATCATCGAAAAAGGACAGAGGTGGGTTAAACAGGTCACACATTAGAAACCAGCATCAGTTCTCTTTCTCATTTATTAATAGTGTCAGCGTTGTTTCTCTGCCTTCAGACTGTTTCTTTTTGTAGTCCTTCTCCAAAGTTTTAGTCAGTAGTTTCAGCTCTTGGCTTCATACCCGAGGTCCCAGAGCTAGATACGAGAGCACAAAGTACAGAGTTCATTAGGCCTTCACATTGCAATCAATGCAGCAGAGACAACAGTGAAAACCTAAATTGGATCCTGTGTGACTTTAGCTGCTTAACTGCTCAGTTGTTAACCCCATCCGCCACAAGACTGGGAGCACATGAGTGGGAAACAAATGGGATGGAGGCTTCTTGCATCTTTCAAGTTTTTCTTCTTTCTGTAATTATTTGACACTTTATGTAACTGTGGAAATTTGTCCACTTTGTCGCCTCATCTACATGCAAAATACCCCATGTCTTTGTGCTTTTGGGAAACTTTTGGGACAATATTGAGCCACCTGCTGACCTTGAATTGATTGGTGAGTGGTTGGAGTGTAGTACATTATCTTGAAAGCAGTGTGGGTGAGTCACTGCAAGGGCTTATTTTTAGTTTGAGCTAATGGAGAAAAAAATCCATAAGTCTCTGTAATGATCTTATTGATGGAATTTCAACTCACAAAACCCAGTCCATCAGTTGTCTTTTATCCATTTCATCACCTTTTGTTAACATTCACTCAGTAGCTGGACAACTTAGGTGGATTAGGGGAAAAAAGCACACGAGCACATATAATGCATTGCAATGAGAACGTAAATGGATCATCCAGAACACATCAAGTTAAAAGCACATCATTCCTTGCTAATACAAATAAACTGTGCAGAAGCTACTAGCAGTAATGTTTGTTAGCAAGTCTTACCTTGCTGACATGCATTTGCATGTTTAGGTCCACTTGCAGTATGTGATTTTCACATATTCCAATCGTTATTACATTACTTAAAAACAGATTTATAATTTTTATATTTTATATGAAACATAAATATTGTGTATCTTATTGTATTTTGGAGTGTTTGAGGTCATTGTCCAAAAGGAAAAAAACCCCCTGCAAAGCCAAAGGCTCCTTGAGCCATCAAAAGCCTTTAGGGTGAAATGCCCATCCCTTATTACAATAAGGAATAGGAAGACTTAAACAGGTGTCATCCAAATAATGTAGCAAAGACAAAATGACATGTTGATATCTGAGTTTATTCTCAGAGTTTGCATGTTTTTCATGTAAAAAGAATCGCTACGTTACGTCTTTCGTGTACTACAGTGCTACGAGTAGATGTGCAACTTAAGACTTCCCTCTCTGGCTAGTATGTATTCAATTTTACTCACTCTACTTTTCTCACTCTCTTCTACCTGACTTTCAGTGAGCTGGCTGACATCTGCTCCTATCTTCATAGAAGTGTCATTGAAATTCAGTGCAGGCGTGAGCCCTGCAAAGCACAGGGAGAACTGCTTAGGGGAATATTCTGCACCACACACAAACATAACCCAACAAACGTACGTGCGCAAACACGGGCTCTCAAGCATGCACACGCTATTGTGTGAGCAGAACCATATTAATGTAAGTGCGCATACACACAAGAACACACAGACATACAAAAAAGGCTTAAAATATGTGTTACAAGCTTTCCAGCAGTCCTACTTGTCAGGCATTAATTAACTGTGGCGTCAGTGGCCTTTAGTTAATTATAAAAAATAAAAAAATAAAATAAAAAAATCAGTGCTGTGTTTTGTTAATTTTTTTTAAAGAGCTGAAGTTAACTGAGTAAAATTTGGATACATTTTTGAAATGAACACCCGCGCTATACATATGGCTGTGTATATATGTGCATTGGGATGTTAATGTTGTTACAGTACAACTACAGAAAATCAATAGGCCAAGGCCAAAGTTCTGATCGAAGGAGATACAGACATTAAGGTTCCAGGACTTAAAACAGACGATCATGTAGGAGCTCCAAAACCATACCAATATCTGTAGCCATGAACAGGAATGTGTGAGGATGCTCGACAGGAATTTGTAATAACTTACCACCAATTCCCAAGTGGGGAAAGTTATGTTAGAGCCTTCACAATTACTTGCAACAATTCGAATAATTAACAAAGAACCCAATTTTTATAATTCACACAATTTGTAGTTATTTACTTGGAGACTGCACTGGCAGTAAGGACCATACTGGTGGGAGCTTTAATCAAAATTAAAAAAAACAACAACTCACAACTTCTAAATCCTAAATCACCGTCATATATTTAATTGAAGATATCTGACCAAAGCATGGTGTATGGTATGGGAGTTGCATCTCATGTATGTACAGGACTGTGCAAGGCATCATCTTTTGAGAGTAGTTTAAGGTTTAAAGTGTAAGTAAATGGTTTTTGCAAAAATATATATATAAAAAAAAAATCTAATTGCATGATCAGACATTTGTGTATTTTTTTCATTATTGATATTTTTTAATTGAGCTCTTAAGTGTGTAATTTATTCGTTTTATATACGAAGATTGCTCTGTGCTTCTTGATTTTTTTTCCCTGAGCGTGTTTCATTGATTTTTTTTTTTCTTATTCACATGCAGACATTTAAATTTCATCTTCAACTTTCCACAGTTCAAAAGGTTACAGTGGTTCACTCGCTTGCCATTATTTGCATGGACTTTTAATGAGTAGTTTCTGGATTTTCCTTTTCATTTAGCCAGTAGTACACTTTGGTTTGAGCTTAACTGATGATCACTGCTTTGCCCCCTGATGTCAAGTGATGATTAGGAATCCAGCGTTCCTCAACTGAATATTTTTGGGCAACATTTTGCTTCAGTTACCAGAGATGAAAGTTGTCATATTGCAGGTCAAATTTGAGTTTCACATGAAAGCCTAGAGAGTTTGCTGACGTTGCCTGTTACTTGCCCTCACCTTGTTCATATCAGGCGCACAGCCAGTAGGATCGACATACTCGGTGCTTGTGTGTGGTTTCTCCAAAACTTGAGCTGTCTGGTGCGGGTCAAGCTAAGGCTGAAAGTGTGAAAGACAAAGCAAGGAGGTGAGCCACTTAAAAAAGGTGAACGCAGTCACCCTTGTTACTATAGTAAAGGTCAAGGTGGAAGTCTCACAAAGAGGTTAGCCTTAAAAAAGACTCGTAGTTTAACTTTGGCAAAGTTTATGTGGTGAAAGGTTGCAACATAAGTGCTACAGGATGGAAACTTTGTAATTGTTGCTGCAGCACCTTCAAAGAAACTGCCTTGCAACAAAATCCTGCTAAAAATTTCTCTGTAAAACCTACAAAAAACACACCTATACAGTTTTCGATAAATGACTGTATTATTTGTTATATAGTTTCTGGTAGAAAAATCAGTCTCATGTGCTTATTCTTAAATTGGGTACATGCGTTGAATGTGCTCATATCTAAAGATATGTCAGGGTTTCTCTGTATGCACCAGAGCATCTTGTTTAGAAAATAGAGGCTCTTGTAAAAAAAAAAAAAAAATCCCTTTCTTTAATAATAATGAAAAAAGTGCTCCAATATAAGCATGCATTCAGCCCTATGGTTGAATGGTTTAATGTACATACATATTTTATATCTGACCTTTCAGTGTATTCATAGAAAGCATGTCCTGCCTCATAAAAATATAGAAGCAGCAAACCATATGTAATTGAATTACTTTCCCAAACTATTGTGAGCATCTTTGTGTTAAAGAAAAAAAAAAGGAGGGGTGGGCTTATTGTTGCTTCTGCCTTTAAGGGCTCATCCTCTAGGCTGTGGTGATCCGCACAGAAATGCAAAAACAGCTAGATACCACAGACCAGATACTGCATTGTTTCTTTCTTCTTCTCTTTTTTTTTGTGTTTCTTCCCAGTCTGCTACCGTTTTGTTGTGAACTTGTCTTGTCTGGACACAAGATATAAAGCTATCGACTTGATTATTGAAAGAATGTTGTAGGCCTAATTGTGTCCGTGTTATCACCAAGTTGTAGTTGCCCCGATGTAGGAGAATAAAGCTGTCTGATTTTGTTTTCTGACCACAACAGGCAGAAGATGGAGAATGAAAATGAATAAAAGAGAAGCAGAGCCCCTGGTGTGTACAGATAAACACAAATTTCTTTGTAGCTTTTACCCACATTTCAGAAACACCTGACTTTGGATGGAGTGAGACAGAAAGAGAAATGAATAAATATGGGAAGAGGTAAAAAAAAAAGACAGGATTGTAGATGGACGATGAGAGGAAGAGATGAAATACTTGGCCACATGGTCTGGGGGGAAATCCCCCACTGTGCTGGGAGCCCTGCGCCCTGGTGGCTAGATGAAATGTCTTATCTGTCGGCACCAGAACTCTGTCCTTTAAGTAGAGCTAGGGAAAAGTCATTGTCCAGCCAACCAGCATCTCAACTGATCCGTGTTCCTGTTGACCTTTACTGTGACTGCTGTCACACTCACATGCCAAACTTTAGATTGTGTTAAATGTTGAATTTCTCATTTATTAAGCGTAGAATCCTCCACGACGGCCACTTTGCGATCGTTTTGTGCAGACATTATTTTCTTTTGCAGTTGAGTCATCAGCATTGTTTATTGGTCATGTTTATAGCATAAGAATAAAGGTGAGACGCTAGACATCTTCTACCTGTCAGTAGACTGTGTATCCATTCTTGTGGTATCTTTTCTTTATAACTAATACAACTAATTTATCAACCCCTAATGAACAGGAAATTAAGTTATAACGTAGCTGTCGTGCTGCTTCATATGCACTAATTGCTCAGATTCTATCTTTATTATTTTATTATTTTCACATAGAGCAGTAGGATGTGCTAGTAATTTTCATTTATTAGACATAAAGAAGCACTAATTGTTTTTTCTCTCTCTTTCTTTTTTGTTTTTTTCAGTAATTGATGTCTTGATTTTTTCGGGGGGAGAGTGGGGACTATGTGCTTTATTATGTTTTGATTTATTACATTATTATTTATTACTAAAAGTGTGGTATGAATACCACAGCCTGCCCTGGACCAGTTCAGAATAGCCTTAACGTGTAACACAGGTCTGCAGTCTATATACTTATTCTGCATTTCCATATTGTACATTTTGTTTATCCGCTACTGTGGGAACTTGACAGCGCTCTTTGTGGGAATGTTCTGAAGTGCTCTCTTTTTGGTGCAAAGTTATACACACTCTGTCAATGCTGACAAATTTTCCAGTTGATTTAGTATTACATCTTCTATTAGATGACTCTAGGTTTTCAATGATAGCGAATACACAGAAATTAGGATTGGCAGACGTACCGCGGCCAAAACACTGGTGGTTCAGAGGTGGCTTCCACCACATGACCTTTTGGTGCGACACTGTTTATATATATATCTTGTTGGATGTTTTGTACCTAAAATTTTTATTCACTAAGAGTTAATCATGTGAAACCCTCAACAGTCCAAAATTTTGCTAAATGGAATTAGAGATATATTCATATTTATTTATTCTTTTTTTTCTTTTAAACTCATTGGTTTATTGTGTGTTTTTTACTGTGATTTGTGTCATCTTGTGTTATTTGGTGGTCATGACTGTAACGGTGATATGTGTCAGTCGGGTGGGTGGGGTTGGATGCGAATGGGCATTGACTGGTTACTAGTAAAGGAATAAACGTGGCATTTAGAAAAATTTAATCTCACACAATCTTTGGCAACAAATTGAATGGTAATGTTTTTGTCAAAGATCTTTCACAATACGAAATCCTTAGATTACTTTGTGAACGTATCATGTAGCGATCAGTAAAAATCTATGATCATTTTGGACATTGCATCCACATTTAAAATTCTTATTTGATCCAGTTTTGCTTTTTTCAAACTAATCGTCTTCCTCTCCTGTCCTTCCTTCTTGCATCTTTTGAGTCTTTCTTTGTTTCTGACGGGGAGGTTATCACACATTAAGCGTTTGTCTTCAAACGCACCAACTGTAACAGGAGCTGGCAGACAGATTGGGTGCCAGCCTGTAGAAAAGTAATCTACATTTGAAATTACCTGCCACTTCAAAAAAAAAAAAAAAAAAAAAAAGAACCCATTTAGG